>CATQJL010000112.1:22969624-23187993 GCA_958299035.1 Cylicocyclus nassatus
AAGCAGTGGTATCAACGCAGAGTACTGGTGGCAACATTATCATAGTGGAATGTGATGAGTACCACAGCAACCACTACTAGCGTTAGTCGGAGAATCGCTAGCAATAAGAAATCGATCGGATTTGAGAGAAAGTCGTAACCGTCGAGAAATAATAGGTGTTTGAATATGAGGTCGGAGTCGAAGTTCCAGCTAGAGGAATAAAAACCCATGGCGAGTACGGAGATAACCACATCTGCGATTAGAAACAGTCCCAATAAGGGAGACCGTCGTCTCATAACCGCAACACCTGGAAATAGTCTGGATCAGCGGTGAGTCAAGCTATAAAAGACTTTCAAAGGTGGGCATAAAATTTTAAGATGGGAAAAGCCCCCAGAATGAGTCAGATGCTAGCAAGATTGAGCGCTACATAGGGCCGCCCATTTTGCTGCGACCGCGAATCTCTCAAACATCACTAGGTGAACCAGAAGTAAATAGATGCTGTTCGCACCGAATCAATTGCATGGGTCTAGACTACATAGTCGAAACGAATCATTTACAGTGGACTATGAAATGTTTGTCAAGTAGGAAGGTCAACTACTATTAATGCAAGTCAATTTGCTTTGTTGTCTAAACACGACGCAGAGACTTTCAGTATGTAGTGGTCGATTTTAAGCGAATTGAATGCTGTCCTGATGTCGTATAAGGCGCTCGGATACCGGAATTTGTAGCACATTGATATCTCTCAAATTTGTACAGAAATTCATTATTTTTGATAGCAGAATTGTGTATCGTCGTTTCCCACTTACGCATCAGGAGGAGCTGGTTTTTGAAACTTTTGACGAAAAAGTAAGACGAAATTCGCTGAAGATTGAAAGCGACAAAAGTGTTGCACTAAGGCTCATAGTCGTCTTCTCGCTCACAAACCGCAATTGCACAAGCACCTATCAGGCACCCGCCATACTTGATCCGCTTAATCCACTTGATCCGCTTGATCCGCTTCATCATTGGTCAATTCAGTGAACTGACCAATAGTGATGTGGATGAAGTGGATCAAGTGGATTAAGCGGATCAAGTATGGCGGGTGCCTCAGGATGAATCCTGTAACCTAGTGAGCCCTCACAAGTTTATAGATCATTTTCTCCGGAAGTGTCTATATTTAACCAGAAATAGTAAGCAGCAACGATTTCTTCTATCATCTTATGAACGCGACAGAGCAAAATTCGAAAGCAAAAGAGAAAAAGCATGAACGAATGGATATGTCAGCTAATCGCAACCGCGCTCAATAGATTCAGAGGAATTGTGCAGAGCGACTGCAGAAAACGGTGGTTGACGAGCAGTTTTTAATAGTATTCTCGATTCATGATACGCAAAGACTGGGCGCCGTTGCGTCCGAGCAAGATAGTTCGTGCATGCGAGAGACAGCAGATGCTAAGAGAAACGAAAGAGCACTGGATCAGAGAGACTCTGATACGTCCACACTTTGCGCGCTATGAATCGCCTTTACGTCCTAATTTAGCGTAAGCAGCGCTTGCTCCGCATAAGGACACAGTGAGATGCTATATGAAAAAGAAACACAAATGACATGACTAAAAAGCGCATAAGCATTGTCTGGGAACGTCGATTGTGTGACATTTTGAGATGCGAATGACCTTCATGAAAATGCTGAAATGAAGAGAAAACTGCGACATGATTATGACTCACTTCTAGAAGAAAATGGAACGAGAGGGCAGTAACGGCAATAATCAGCGTGTTTGCATGACCAGTGCTATAATGCTCTTTTGAGCATGAAAAAGTCAGTGATTCATGGGTGGGTGAGTTGTCTGGATTGGGTTCGTGACTAAACTTCTTTATACAAATGCAAATATCTTCTGTTTGCTTCTACTACCCCTGCTCCGCGCTTCTATAACTAATGGGGAATGTGTTTGGTTATAAGCTATATCTAATAAATGTTACGAATGGGAAATCTGTTCAACGTATAGGTTACAGCATCTGGAAAATGAGTGAAAGAATCTGCGGAAAAATTTTGAAATGCGATCGCGAACAATGAGACAGATGACGAAGGGGGCTGCCGTTTTTCGGCGCAAGTGAGTCACAGCAGTGACGTATCGGCGAACATAGACATCAAATTGATAGCGAAAGGGGAATCCAAATGATGTTTGATCTAGCAGAGAGATTTTTGTCTATAATGCATGCTGCGGATGCACTATCACACAATAATGAACATTTCGTAAATCCAGGCAATTTCGAAAAGATGATTCTGAATATATTTTGGAAAGGACGCACAAGCAGAAAGAAACAATAATCCGCTGTACTTTGTGTTGTGTACTCTTGTCACCTTAAATCACACAGATGCAATTGTTTCTCAAGACAAAACAAAAGCCGAATGAATGATCAAATTGGCTAGTAAAAGGTTGTCTCAGGGTTTTGCAGTTTCCTACAGTCATAAAATTTTGCAAATGATCAAAAAGGGAAAATGATTTAACTCATCTTTCCCTTCTCTTTCTGAAGCTTAAGTTCGCGAGCAAACTCTTTGCGACTACTTCCACATATCAGGCAAAATATATACATTGCACGCACGTCATTTTCATCGGCTCAAAATCTGGCTGAATTATGTGATCGTTTGAGACCAGACCAGTGGCGATGTTAGGACTTTCGCTCGGGAAGGGGGGGGGGGGGTGCGACAAAAAAAATTATTCGAATAAAGGTGCGTGGCGTCAGCCACGTACTCCGAAAAATTTTTTGAGATGCTTCCCAAAATCTTTGTGGACCCATGACTCCAAAATTTCAAAGAAGGGGCCGAAATTTCTTAACAAGCATTTCTATAACGCACGTTAGTATCCTAAAAATTTCGCGATTTCCCCCTTCGGTCTGCTACTGCTTAAGATTACTAGAGAAAAGATATTAAGATTACTAGAGAAAAGATATCGAACAAGCACTTTGATATTCTATTCTTCCGTATAGTTTTAGTTGTACAAAATCATCGTTTTGGAATTCCATTTTTGGTACCATAGACTGCGCAAAGACCCAATATTTTTCGGAATTTTGCGGAAGTGAAGCTCGATTGCCATTGATCATTTTGTGTAAAATAAACTTTGTATTGCTCGAAAACTTCCCCTCGTAAAATTTCCCACTGAGGTTTCGCCCAAGTAACGGATTTTTGAAAGTTTCAGAACTCTTCCTAAGTTAAGTAACAAGACCAGATTTTTTTCGAAATGGTGGGATAAAGATTTCTGGGAGTGGGAATACGCATTATGGGAAAGTTTCTAAAATAGCAACCGCATAGAACAGGGATATGGAGCTTTCAAAAATAGTAAAATGACTTGAGTGATACCTAGGTTGTCGCGTTATTGTTTCAGAAGTACTGGTGACCGATCAAAAAACCGACAAATTCGAGACCAAATAATTTCCAGTGTATCCGTGCATCTATGCTATTGGTGTGGAAATATGAGGGTATAACAACCCGCAATTTCGCAATATGTCCACACGACTATGGGCGACTTTGAAGAATTATAGACTGGTCAGTGCACGCAGAGACAGAGCGCCATTGCGGACGCTGTCGGCGTCTCTTTGATTACGCACTCTCAATTTTCTTACCATCTGCTTTCTCTTCTAAACGAGAATTGTCTTTTCTGCAAACAAGCGCGTCCAACCTCTGCGTGCAATGAATCGCTACTAAATAGAAAATAGTGGCATACGCAAGTGTCCTTCTCCGAAAGAAAAAAAAAATCAACGCACTTCAGAAGAGAAGCGACAGTAAAGCCTGAATCATTTTCGCTCTGGACAAAGAATCATTTTTGCAGATAAACGATGTTGAAAATGCTTCAGCAAAAATTATTTTCATTAGGCCTCGGACAGAGTTCACGCGATTTGATCGTCGCGATTCCATCGCTACAAGACAAGTGTTGCGAGTTTATTGCATGCCGATCTTCTTGCATTTTGGTTGATAGTTTTCCAACACGACTACAGTCGATGTCAATTACGTACTCCCTTTCGCATGGGAACTACGCATGCACGACGCAAGAGCCCGCGCGCGGGCCACCAATCGATGAGGCCAATTTGAGTGCCCGAGCCATACGCGCGCGAACGCGGCGCGAAGCTCTTGCGCTTGCGGAAAAGGGAACAGGTAAGTAACATGGACTGTAAACGTGACTAACTATCACAACAAAATACAAGAAGGTCGGCATGCAATGAACTCGTAACACTTGACTTAAGGGCCGGGCATGCTTCACGCGATTTTAGTCGCGACGCGATTTGGCCAGAAGTCTTCAGATCCAACACTAGCAAACTACATATGCACAGTGTGTATAACTTACGTGGATTAATAAAATGCCATATCTTCTGCACCTTTGAAATGTGCTTACAGTGAGTTATAAACAGTTGAATACTGCCAAGCATAGGTGCGATAGGGGGAGCCGGGCTCTCCCCAGGTGAAGGGGGTCTCGGCTGTTCCCGACCTTCCAGGGTGAAGGGGGTATGTGAGTCTAGGGGGGGGGGGGAAGGAAGAGAGAAAAGGTAAAAAAGCGTGATATGAAGAGCTCTTATTTGCACATTTTGAAAACTTTGAAAGAAATCAAAAATTTTTAAAAAAATTGACTTTATGGAGATCTGTGCTCCTGTCTCATCGCATCAACAAAAAGCGAAAGTTTGTTGATAACTTATTGCTAGGTTTATCCCAAAAGATGTACAAGTTAGGAACAACTTCAATTCCTGCACATCATCATCAACAATACTACTATCGCTAACGTCAGAGACAGCAAGTTCGCTGCCTGAAAAATCTTCTTCTTCCTCCAAAAGGTCATCGGAGTAGAAGTAGAATTGCGTTCTAAGTCGAAAATGGATTTGAAACTTTCTTCTTTTTCTAAGCGCTTTTGTGTTTTTCCTGGCCCTCTGGTAGCACCAGGAAAGTCAGCAGGTAAGTGACCAGTTTCTTCATACTATCTTTTAGGATATTTCATAAAGTCATACGGTAACAGCCTGTCTGGACCACTTATACCAATCCTTTAAATGAAGTTTTCAAATAACGATATGTTCAGTAGAAGGTTGACAAACCCTAAGTAATTGCTTAGATGTTCCATCGTTGTACGACTTCTGCGTTGTGTTCCGATAACAGAGTAGATAGAAAATTTCTTTCTCCACCTCTGCCGTGCTAGCGGAATGGAAACTAGCTTTGCTAGTAAGTCCATCAGATTTTTGCGGTAAATAATGGGAAAAGAGCGAGATCGCATATGCTTTCGCAACACGGGAATGAAATATTGCATACTTTTTTGGGCCTTGTCAAACTCTGGCTTCACCTCCTCTGGCATACGTCCTGTTAACTGATGACAAAGCTGCTCAACTTCTTCTTTAACAGCATCTGCGGAATAGCCGAAAAAAGTAGATACTATGCTGCACGTTGGTTTTTTTTAATATCATAGGTCATAATGTCACAAGGCGAATAACTTCCGAAAGCATAAAGCACAGAGTTGGGTTCGCACTCCTGTCGGGATCTAAGAGCAGTAGCTATGCTTTGTAATAACACCTTCCTTTTGTTCATATCCATGTTTGTGAATTTAGCAGCTTTGAAATCTTCAGCAACCTGAAGATCAGCAATGAACTTCTTGGACATTTCCTCATTGAAACTAGGCAGTCTGCTTAGATTCCTTATGTAGGGAATCAGAGAGTTTCGCTCAATTGTCAACTCTGTATCAATGTCGACATATTTTCGTCGGCGTAAGATTCTCCTTCTGCCTCGCTGTTGAACTGGAACACATGCGAGTCATCTGCGATTTTGTAAAGTATTCTGCCTGCCGTTTCCTCTTCAAACTGCCAACCTTTCCAAAACATTGAGGGATATTTCAATAACATGTTATTCTTCTGAATGTCTTAAGGTTTTTGATTCATTAAAACCAACCATTCTCTACAAATTAGGTAGGGTGAGTCTAGAGCGTTTTCACAAAAGTGACCTTCTTCAGCACTAGGTTTACAGAGCATAGATTCCAGAAATGGGCGGGTTTTTGTGTGAAGGTGTGGAAATTCACCAATCTCCCATAGTTTTTTGAGTGTGTGCTAATGATGATGGCATAACTGTCAATCAAAACGCATTTTTTACCAAAAAACATAAACATACAACAACGATAAGCACGCTTAAATAGATGCGTTAGCTCACGTTCTTGTTAGTGCTGATAACGATGCCAATCCATAGCACATGTTTACTATTAACTTGCTCTACCTCGCTTTTATTAGGTCGTCCCGAAAGTTTTTGCGCACGATTTTTAAAAATTCATAACTTCTGATTTTTCCAACCGATTTGACTGCTAACACTTTTAGGGTAAGTCATGCTCTTTATAATGACATCTCAGTGCTTCGTAATCATCTGTTGCATCGATAGGAGCGAAAGAAGAAAAATGGTTAAAATTTGAATTTTCTGTCTAGGGTCATAAAAAATCGGAGACTTGCAACAAAAATCGGAGCAGTCGATATTGTAGGTTCTTTCACCAGCTCTCTCTAACAGTGCAAAGTTTGCGCCGATTGAGCGTCTCAATGGAAAATTATGATTTCCCTGAAAAATGCCAAAATAAACCAAATTCGCCCTTTTGTATTGCTTGCTCGAAAATCATAACTTTTCATAGAGACCCTCAATCAGCGCAAACTTTGCACTGTTGGGAAGAGCTGGTGAAAGAACCTACAATCCCGACTGCTCCGATTTTGTTGCAAGTTTCCGATTTTTTACGACCCTACACGAAAAATTTAAATTTTGACCAATATTCTTCTGTCGCTCTTATCTATGCAACAGATGCCCATTAGTAAGCAGATAAGATGTCATTATAAAAAACATGACTTATTATTTTATACGAAAATAGAAGCAGTCGAATCGGTTGGAAAAATCAAAGTTATTAATTTTTTGAAAATCGTGCGCAAGAACTTTCGGGACGACCTATACAATGTATTGGCTTTTATGGGTTACCGGAGCAAATGATTTTTAGAGCCGGGAAGCAAAGAATCCCTAACATTCTGTATACCATTCGAAAGCTGAGATCATGCAGAATCGACGTAGACCGTCGACTTTTTTCTAGGTCTGTGCCGCGAGATATGAGGGATCTTATGTGCTTGAAAAATTAACTGATTTTGTGTCCTCACTTTCTGCTCTCCAAATGAATGCTACGAGAAAGTCGACGGTCTACGTTTGTTAATGAAGACTTGCTCTTTAATACAGATCGATAATCAGCAGTGATTAGGTCTTCATTTGTCAAAAATCTGCTGTTGAAAATGACCATGTTTTCAGATAAAATGCGGTGTATCTCTCGGTAGAGGGGGGCTAGAAAGAAGTCGACGGTCTAAGTCGAATTCCCTCTTCCTGAGCTTTCGAATGGTATATAGGTTGCTGGGCGAAAAAACTAACCAGTTTTCAAAAATGGGGTGGAGATATTTACTATTAGCTTGCTCCACCCAACTCCACCAATGTATTGGCTTTTATCGGTTACCGGAGCAAATGATTTTTAGAGCCGGGAAGCAAAGAAGCCCTAACATGCTGTATACCATTCGAAAGCTGAGATTATGGAGAATCGACATAGACCGTCGACTTTTTTCTAGGTCTTCTGTGCCGCGAGATATGAGGGATTTTATGTACTCCAAAAACCAACTGCTTTTCTGTCCACGCTTTCTGCTCTCCATATGAACGCTACGAGGATAAATAAATAATATAAATAAACATTAATACCGTTTCTTTTGTAATTTTATGAGTGTTGTTGCTTGAGGTACTTAGCCTGCAAAACCTTTTAATACGATTTTTATCATATTCTCAGAGAACAATACCAATCTCAGCCCAGGTGAAGGGGGTCATCGGGAATTTGGCCTCAAAGTGAAGGGGCTAAGATCCATCACTCCCCCTATCGCAACTATGCTGCCAAGTCGCGTCGCGACTGAATCGCAAGTATGCCTGGCCCTTTATAGCGGTTGAATCGCGACGATCAAATCGCGTTAACTCTGTCCGAGGCCCTTACGTGGGCTATAAATGACAAAAGCAAACAGATATGGCGGAGTAGGCGTTTGCTTCCACTCAGTGCAAAATTGGAATTGCTTTAGCCTAAAGCGGCACGATGCAACAATGCGACATTCAAGAACTTGCAAACAAGCCAAACTGAATCTTTAGCAACGGAAACAAGGATAAAAACTCTAAACTTCGTTTGATTGAAACCTATCTATCTTTGATTCAAGCATATCTAGCATTGCGCTATCTCCTTGGCTTTATTCTTGGTCTCACTGGTTGTACCATTTAGGAAAACACGGGAAAAAATTTTTTCTCGAGGTGGTTTTCAGTGGTCTGCTAGAAAAGCTTTAGAAAACTGTCGGGACTTATGAATATACGCCCGACAGTTTCCTAGAGCTTTTCTGCAGTCAGCTTCCGACCTCACACATCCAAATCCAACGTCTTACGTGCATGTGACCAGGAAATAAAGTTGGGGCTAGTTCTCAGCTTTGTGGCATCATCCGTGCGCGGCAACTCATTCAAGGTCCACGTCAATGGCGGACTCCATTTTTTTGGTGAGCAATCGCTGCGCCCTAGATTAGCGCCATATTCGCTCGCGTATTGCTGGGATCCAAATTATCCTCATCGACTGGAGGTCTGCATGCCCCCTCGCTGCGGATGTAGCTTCAGGCTGCGTTCATACTGATCTGAAAGTTCGGGAACAGTTCCAGCACAGCGCTCGAACAGAGCGCTGTGCTGGAATTGTTCCCGAACTTCGGGATCAGTATGAACGCAGCCTCAAGGTGAAAGAGGGTACAGTCTCTGTCAGTAATGTGCTCCTTTTCCAACAAGCTCATGCGCGACGTGAAAGCCCGTGCCGCGTTCGCGCGCGTACTGCTTGAGTGCTCAAATCTGCCGCATCGATTAAAGATTGCTGCGCAAAGTTCACGCGCTGCGGACGCGTAGTTGCTATGGACAAGGGAGCACGTGGGTGACACAGACTGTATTACGTTCTTCTCTCATGCTCCTTCAGTATGTTTGCGTCGATAATCATGAGACAAAGTTTACTTTTATCGACATGACAGATTTTGCCATAAAGATAGTTTATTGACTACTGGAAGCCGAGACCCAAAGCTTTGTCAAACTAACGAAGCTTTCCAGGAAGAGTTAAACGAATCAAAATGCATCACGCCGACCTTGTCTTCTGGCTGAGTCATCTTGAGAATCATCGGCTGCCGCACGTTGAGACACTGTCGAATGATTGAAGACATAATCAAAAGAGAGCAGTTTCGATAATGGTCAGCAATAAACACTTTCCAGCCAGAGTTGATCTGATTTCATTGCATGGGAACGTTACCTTTCATGGGTCGTTCGACTACATTTGGTAGATCTCACCAAGACATGAATCAGAGTTGATCTAGTTTTTCTGTCGATTTATGCAAAAATTAAAGTGCAGTTTTTCTGATCCAGTAATGACCTAACCAAACTTTGATGCCATGCGAAAAATGATAACGGTTACAGTCAAGAATTTATATCATTACCAGCTTTGACGAGGTTCAAAATTCTACCACTATTTATTTGCAGGTTTTTGGCAATGTTGACTCGCTTGCTTTGAGGACAAGCGAAATTTGAGCACGATGACGCAAAAAGCAAAAATTCTCGCACATGAATTCGAAAAAGATGGAATGGATCGTACGTCGCTGCTTTGTTTCATGTCACTTCACGCAGAAATATTCTTTGTTAAAGTTTCGATGTTGTCATGAAATTTTGTTCTTGTTCGTGATGAATTCGTATATTGGATCTTAAGGATGGCATAATATACTGAGGTAGTAATGCAACAAAATGTAATTAACAAGTAAATATGGATCGGAATGGTAAAACCTAATCTTTAATGTCATCATCATTTCATTGAGATCCTGTTCACATCCAGAGATCAGATTGAAACACTGCTTCATAATTATTTGCACATAGGTGATATTAAAATCAAGCAAGGGCATCTATCAAGTTGGATTATAAGACGCACCAAAATTTTTAGGAATCAGTAATCTCCTCAAGACTTAATGAGTCCGTTCTCTATAATTTCAAAATGAGGAGACCACGGCTTCCTAAAAGTAATCGAAAAAAGTTGTTATTGTCATATCGCGGCAATACAGGCTATAAAAAAATCCTCAATTTATTGTTTCATATTTTGGTAGCCAAAAATGCTAGAAAGGTTAAGAAAAATCTACTTCCACTCTTTGTTTCGGTTATATGACTTGATTTTCCCAGATAAGATGGACTCACGCTGATCAGACGTTTTTATTAGCTGAAATTTTGACACTTTTTTCCCGAATTTCATCTTCAGAATTATCCATACATTATAAAATACTATACATTTTGACTCGACAGAAACAGATTCGAGTGTTTTCGAGCACTTCCAACCGAGTTTTTCGAAGTGATGCAAGACTAACATCCTGATTTGATAGAAAATTTGGAAGCGTAGTTGATTTGTCTGGATCGTGATAGTTTAAAGAAATTCAAAAAAATTTCCAATCTGTCCAATCAATGAATAATCAAATTCTTATTTTCTTTCTATAATTTCGCTCTTTATGCACCGAAATTGCCTTTTATGAAATTTATAAAGTTTTGTATGATGAGATAAAACAAATCGGAACTTAATAGTAAGTTTCTGAAAAACGAGTTTTTCTTCAAAGCTCATTTCAAACGTGGGTTTTACTGAGGCAAATGAAATCAAGCCCAGAAAAGAACAGGAGACAAGATTGCATTAATATAAACTGCACGTTCAGTTGTTGGCAAAGGATTCAAGAAAACTTTGGAGACCACGATTAGCCGTACAAAGATGAAGTATAGAAACAAAACAATTGAAAAACTGCCAATTTTCATTGATATGCATAGCTACTGAACAGATGAGTGCTATTAGAAATACAAAAAAGGAGAGACTTTAGATTTGCTTGTGCCGAAACATGTAGCAAATTTGTTATAGCGGGGCCTTCATTCGAATGGCCTAAAGGCCGGCATAGCTCACGCGATTTCAGTCGTGACGCGATTTGGCAATATTCCAACTGTCCATAACTCACTGTAAGCACATTTTAAGTGTACAGAAGATAGGACAACCCGCGTAAGTTATACACACTGTGCAGATTGCTAGTGTTGGATTTGAAGATTTCTAGCACGTGAATGGTGCTTTATGCCGTTTTTAGACCTCTGAGGATGGCGAATGCGCCGAAACGTTAGGCCATTCGAATAAAGATCCCACCATAACAAACCTGTTCAACACAAGCAAACTTGAAGATTTTATACACTGCCTAGGTTTAAAGAAATTGGAGATTCAAGTTATTAGGATTGAGACTGCTCTTCTAACCATCAACACAAGACTACGCTTACAGCCGTCTCTGTTAATACTTGCACAAACAAGAAGCTCAGTGGCTAATCGAGTAAACACAGGAATAAACTTGTTGCTGGTTGTTGTGCTCTTGTTCGCGTATGCTTTGTCAACAAATTACATTTACAGCCCATTTCAATCGTTATGTCTCTTTTCTACTGGACATACGCCTCGTTACAGCGACTTTGCACAACCTTTTTCTCTGTACACAAGACTATCGCACGCGTATGCATGTGCAAAACTTCCCTCACGAAAAGGAATAAAACTGGATAAGAAATGCATCTTCTGCGATTGGACCAAATTCATCCTGATCTTGTTTGTAATAACAATAATGCCTCTAGCCTACACCTTCATGAATGCGAGTAAAGTTTCACGGCTCTATTCCACTTAATACAACCCAATAATTTGAAAATCACGATTTCGCTGAAAACTCGCTCAGAGGGGTTGTTGGACCTGCTGATCACGAAAATGAATTCATTTTGCATGGTGGGGCCTTTTTAAGGGGTTACGATAGGCATACGATATGGGGTCAAAATTTTAGAATTCGCTAAAACTTTGCGTATGAAGGTTATTCGACATGCTGATCACAAATATCACACTTTTCCGCAGGAAAGCGTCTCCCTGTATGGTAACGGTAGGTGCACGGTAGGTGGTCAAAATCTAGATTTGGCTGAAATTTGGTCTGGAGGGATTATTTAGCACGCTGAACATGGATCTTATATATAAAGCTGAATGTCTGTTTGTATGTATGTATGTCTGTCTGTCTGTCTGTCTGTCTGTATGTCTGTACGTATGTTCCGAATAGAAAATTCCATTTCTGAACCGATCCGGACCAAACTTGGCACACATACACTTCGGGCCCCGGCGGGTGTCATAGGCTACTTTTCGTCATCGATCGATATCGATTTTATCGATTTTTATCGATTTTTTTGCAAAGTTCACCTACGGGGCTGGGAGTTGGCACAGGGGGGTAATCGAGCATGGGGATTCCGAATACAATATTGGTTTTCAGGATTATCGATTACTTTCATCGATTTTATCGATTTTTTTGCAAAGTTTGAGCTACGGGGCTGGGAGTTGGCACAGGGGGGTAATCGAGTGGGAATTCCGAATACAACATTGGTTTTCAGGATTATCGCAAAGTTTGAGCTAGGGGGCTGGGAGTTGGCACAGGGGGGTAATCGAGCATGCTGATCACCCCCCTTGGGGCATGCTGATCACCCCCCTTCCCAGCCCCCTAGCTCAAATTTTCAAAAAATCGATAAAATCGATAAAAGTAATAGACGATCTTGAAAACTAATATTGTATTCGTAATCTGCATGCTCGATTACCCCCCTGTGCAAACTCCCAGCCCCGCAGGTCAAAGTTTACAAAAAAAATCGATAAAATCGATAAAAGTATGGACGATCCTGAAAACTAATATTGTGTTCGTAATCAGCATGCTCGATTACCCCCCTGTGCAAAATCCCAGCCTCGCATGTCAAAATTTACAAAAAATCGATAAAATCAATAAAAGTAATCGATAATTCTGAAAACTAATATTGTATTCGGAATCCCCATGCTCACTCCCCCCCCCCTGTGCCAACTCCTAGCCCTGTAGGTGAACTCTGCAAAAAAATCGATAAAAATCGGTAAAATCGACATCGATCGATAACGAAAAGTGGACTGTGACACCCGCCGGGGCCCGAAGTGTATGTGTGCCAAGTTTGGTCCGGATACGGCGGAGCCGGGTAAGCCAGCTAGTATTATATAAACTTTGTACGGAAGCGTAATTTCCTCGGGCTACAATGGGTATACGGTAGTAGGTGAAAATTCCGAACAAACGTTGCCTAGAGGGGTTTTCAAGCATGCTGATAACGAATACAGGCTTGCTTGTTACAACAACGCTTTATTGTAGAGTTATGGCAATTTGCAATCTAAAAATCCACGAGAATCTACAGGGTGTCCCAAAAAATGTGCACACTGTTTGATTGTAAATAACTCTTTTGTGGTGAAGTGTTTCGAGAAGCTTTAGGTACCATTTTGTAGAGCGAGGTTCAACTTAGATTTACAGTGTAGAAAGGATCGCCGATCTCTCATTCTTACTGTAGGATTACGGTAGAAACTTTAAAGAAGGTTTTGAGCCATGAAAGGCCATATCTTGTTCCAAAAAGAAACCAAAACAACCTGAAAACTCTCATACTGGGCTAACTAGAGTTGCTGATCCTAAATGTGAAGTTCGCAACTCTTGTAATGCTTCATTAAAAAATTATGCGAGATAAGCAGTAGCAGACGTTTTTTAAGTGTACCTAAAAAGTGCGGTTATACCGTTTAGAGAGCTTCTCAACCTTGTAAAAAGTTGGGTATTGAACTCAGGGTCTTTAAAAACCCTATTACACAAATTTCCACATTTTTTGAAAATTTTTGAAACGGCCGCTTTTTTTAACGGTGACAGCATATGTTTGAAGTTTCTACCGTACTCCTACAGTAAGAATGAGCGATCGGCGATTCGCTCTACACTGTAAATCTAAGTTGAACCTCGCTTTACAAAATGGTACCTAAAGCATCTCGAAACACTTCAGTACAAGAGAGTTATTTACAATCAAACAGTGTGCACATTTTTTTAGGACATAAGCGAAATGGGCGCGATATTCGTGATGAGAATATCAGATAACACCCCTGCACCAAGTTCCAGGCAGATCTACTGTTTTGATCCCTTATATACCTACCGTAACCATATATAGAGAGGTTTTCGTGCGGGAAAAGTGTGACCGCGCAAAGTTTTAGCGAATTCGAAATTTTGACCTCATACCGTATGCCTACCGTAAGCCCTCAAGAAGGCCCCACCATGCAAAATAAATATAATTTTCGTGATCAGGTCGAATAACCCCACTGAGCAAATTCTCAGCGAGATCCGTGATTTTCCATTTTTGGGTTGTATTAAATGGAATAGTACCCAGTTCACTATAACCTCATTAAATTTGCAGTCATCAAATTCCGATGTTGTGCAATCGCACTACGAATATCCAAAGAGTAAAGAGACTGTATTCAGAAGCAATTGCAATCCATATTGTATTTGGCTTTTTCGAAAGGTTGTTCTGTTTATAATGTATGCGTTCGTCAAATGAGCAAGAAGGAAGTTCTTAAGGTAACAACCACTAAAACATTGTGGTTATGTAGAGTTGTTTACATAAAAATCAGATTCAAAGTATTATCAAAAAATGAAAACTGAATAATAAACTGTGATAGCAGCAGAAACAGTCTAAAGTCGTGTCGCGATGCTTAATTATCCCTGTTTCTCAAGAACCGCGATTCAAAATTCCTGATTAAACGAAAGTTCCTTCACTTTTTCGAAAGCGAGGAGTACTCTGCGTTGATACCACTGCTTACGCTGTAGCACAAGAGTGGTTTCTAGATTTCATTACTGTCCTGTTTCGTCCATTCGTTTCGTTCTAAGGTTCACATTCACTTTATCTAATTACAGGTTCACGACCAGTCACATGAGAAAATATATATCTTGACTATAGTTCACTTTCAAGGTCTGGCGCTCAGAGCCACAAGAGCGCGACAAATGTGCAGTGCAGCTGATTATTGATTCTGACTCAGACGCGTTCAAAAATTACATCTATTTTCTCATTTCCTGTCACTTATTTTTCTCTGCTGTCATCACTGTTTTGGCCACAATCAGTCAAATATGGAATTGTTCAATAGAAAAGCTATACCTTTTTTGGCTAACAAACCCCTATATACTCTACATAGCATATTTGCAAATGGCATTTTACAAGGAACCATGATGCTTTGCCTCATCAAAAAGAAGTCCCTGGATAAACGCTAGACGCTAGACAGAAAAATATGCAACCTCATCACCACATTTTCCCCCCGTCTTCAGCATTGACAAAGCCTGCGCTAATTTCGAAGTGTACGCTGGAGTATTGTGGTATGTAAATGAATGCTCTGGCAATTCGTGACGTGCAGTCCGCTGAGCAATTTGGAATCTCCTCTGAAGTCTTTGCGAACTTTGCTCAAGTTTTGAGGAAGTCTAGCAATGGTCAGGCTTCCTGCGCTATTCCTCATGCTAGTACAAGTTGGAAATGTTTTTGTAGTCTGCCCTTGGCAGATCTTTGCCTTCCAGCGTGGAGTTCTTCAAATCGTTGCTTGGTTCATTTTCATAGTTAGAATTTCGTATACCGTTTTTTAGATCACAATGTCGGGCTAATTTCAACTTGCCCTCCCTTCCACAGTTCTGAACATGAACTGACGTCGCAACTGATCAACATCTTCGCTGCGTTAAAGAAACCATCTGGATATGGAAGAGGTGCTTGGTTTTGTCTTATATCGATGCCCAGTCTCAATTTACATTGCATGATACTTGTATCGATAGAAGCTGTTTATTTCCGATTAGACTCGAGGTTTATTAGTGGAAGTTCTTTCCTAGAAGGTGTTTGTTGTTTTTGTGATCGTTCGATCATCGCTCTATAAAGATAAGAGCTGGATATTATCGAAAAAGGTGTATTACCACTCGCGTTTCAGATCAGATTTAATGTGATTTTTTCATTACAAGCTTGCCTTCAGTGCTTTGATGGAAAGCTCGGTGCAGATGATGAGAGTGGCTGCGAACTTGTGCGACAGACATCGAAGCTTTTGGAGGAGCTCTTCCGAGCACATACCCGACACCCGGAATTCATTCGCGCGGTAATTTGGTGCATGAGAACACTAATCAGAAGAGGACCATTCAATGAAGGTAATCAACTCTTTGCAACGATTACATATCAGGCCGTAGTGTTGCTATCTTCTAGACAGTCAGAATGCTATCAAATCGGGTGTTACTGGCTTAGCAGAATTTTTTGCTACAAAATCTCTATGGATTCAGTCGCAGATAGTGAACGAGGTAAATATATGATTTATTTTTAGTTTTGCTTTCAATCTCCTGCCTTTCTAGTTACATAGATACAATCTACCAGAATTAACAGTTATGCTTGCTAATGCTTCTCGCTCTGCAAGAAGTGGAAGCTCTGTCCCGGTGCGTCTACTTCTGCAGGGCAGAACGGACATCGGTACTGAGACTGATAGTAAGCAGCTTTTTACTTTTATGTACAACATGTTGAAGTGTATATCTGTGTCCGTGATTTACAGAGCATTCGCAGCTCTTCTGAAGCCTCTTCCTTTTTTTTGTGAAGCAAAAACGTACGCTTTTTATAAGCATAAAGTTGCTTTTTCTAGAGTTTCTTCCGTCATACGCTATGGCATCAGGTGAAAATTCAGCTTTCAATCTGGGTCTAGCGACCGATGGGCCTGTTCGAGATGCGAGGAAAGTTCCGCTTGAGGGGGTTCGTTGCGTTCATTGACTTTTTTATTCTGTCGGATAGCTAAGTTTACTCTTGTGTTTGACTAGCAGAATCGTATGCGTATGCAAGTAATAGTTATGTAATCTTATGACTGTGCGAGATAATTTTTTTCAGGTCAAAAAAGTATCGATGTCGGCGGCGCATACTTTATTTCTCACGCACAAAGGAGAGGTATATGGATGTGGTGCAGGAGCAAACTTTGATGCAGGGGAAAAGAACGCCAAATTGATTGTGAGCCCAATTAGGGTTGTATTCCCTGCTGATGTGAGTTTTTCTTCTTTAACTTACTTCGCGAGCAGCATGTAAAATTAGATAGAGTTTGTGTACTATTCAGGCATTGCCCATTGTGGATATCGCTGCGGGTCCACATCATTCGTTATTTATCTCAGCAAAAATGGTACTTTGCCAACTCTCCTAGCTGTTGTCGACATGAGTTATGTCTCTTTTGCAGGTATATGTTTGTGGAAGCAACACAAGTTTTTGTCTCGGACTACCGAAAGATGGGGAGCAATATTCCATGAAAGCTATAAAACTACCACTTCCTGAGGGTGTCAAGAAGGTGCAATTAGAAAAGGTTTGAATTTCTTTGATGTCGTTTGGCACTTTTGCTGGAAGAGGGAAATCGGATCATCAGACTTGCCCTATGCATTTTTGTTCTACCGTTTATTAAAGGCACCGTCCACCCGAATTCTCGACTTCCCTACTTTTGTCGCTTCCAGGCCTTTTGAAGGTCTTGATTCCGAATATGTAGTCGAAAATTCGCGATATACCCAAAGACCCCCGTTTTGGAGAACGGTGCAATGCAAGTCGCGGGGGTGCGGCGCTGATATTTGCCGGGCGCGCCATATGCGAACCTGCAAAGTGGGCGGGGTGACCAGCTGGGCGGAGCGACCAGCACCGGATTACACCCCTTCCGAAGGCTCCATGTCAGGAGTCACGCCGCGCGCCGCGCCGCGCACGTCGCGTCTAAATTTTGTACCCCATAAAACTGCCCGGAGCTAAGGTGGCACGGCGCCAGTCTAGGGGGGTGGGGGGTGGGGGCAGATACATGGCTCGTGCCATAAGTAAGACTGCGCCAGGAGTGCTAGCTTCTGTTTTGCTGACATCGCTTGCGGCATTGCTTCGCGAAAAGTTCGCGCCGACCGTGACTCCTGACCGTTCCCCCGCTAGTATGCCGTCATAATCTCGGCAACCCCCGCTCTGGCTGGACGGTGCCTTTAAGTCGTCACCAATTCAGTAAAAAAAAAGTTGAAACACTAAGATTCTTGAAAGGGTGAACTTTCAAAAAGCACCGTCTCTATAGCGATTTTCGCGTGAATTATGTTTTCAGGTGTTTACCAATGCAGAGAGCACCATTGTACGATCAGCTAGAGATATGTGGATTGCTGGGAGAACACCTCTTGCAGTGTATGAAACATTTACAGCAATTATGGAATGTGAAAGTAAGATACTCATATGCCCCCGTGATTCCAGTCAAACATGCATTTACAGGCTGCTATGGGATGATCATGTCGAATAACAAAGTGTTTGGACTGTCCAGTAAGCTGGCTGTTGTGCATTACTCCACTGCGCCATGGGTAAGCGTTCAGTTTGGTAATTGATCAATGGTTTCGCCGCTTAACAAATAACTAGAAGTATGCAAGTTGAGTAACAAAGAATTGCATAAGAAAAGGCAATTTACTTCAGATTTTTCCCGTGAGTGTAGTTCGCGTAGATTACAAGAACAGAAATCTTGTGGATATTGAGGTTTGTTCATATATCAATATGAACGCTTATATTCGGCGAATACCTTGAAATTTAGGTGACGCTAACAAATAACTCGGGCGTTCTCAGCTACACATTTGATCCACGCCCGTGTCGGGCTCCTATAGAACCTTGTGTGGTCAGTGTGAACGGAGTGCTGATCGAACTGTTTTGTCATAATTACCATGTCACATCCAAAGGTTTGTTCAGTCACAAATTGCATGTGTTTTTTTTGCGTTGTCTGCGCTATCTCGCATTTGTTCTTTCTGCTTTGAGCAAGCTTTTCTTTCACTTTTTTCCAACTCTGTCACCATTTACAGTGTCATCTTACTAAGTGCTCTTGCTTTCACCAATTTTTGAAACAAAAACTGCTTGTTCATTGCGGTTTTTCCAAACTATCCAAACTTCGTTAAATTCCTTGATCTGTATGCGAACAAGTTTGACGAAATTCTTTTTCTCATAATTTCTGCTTTGTTTTTCAGGCGACATCGTCATCATGGGCTATCCCGGATCGAGTCGAGCATTGGTAAATTATGTAGCAGCTGTGAATGTGATGAGCGTTTCTTTTTAGGAATTCTGCAGCCTTTTTCGCGGGCAGGTAAAGGTGATTGAGGACAGGGTAGTTGATGACGGTTTTACGGAAGCATACTCGACTGAATCGAATCTGTCCGGCCTGAGAGTCTTATTACTCCTGCAAGTAAGTTCACAGTTTAGTTCATGTGAAGCTTATTGCCATTACTGAAGGAAATTCCTGGTGCTCAAGTGGTGTCATCATTCGCGAGATCACCGGATGGTAAAAATCTGATATATGTAACTAACAGCTCTATCAACTGCCGAAGTATACAATGGGAGACGTCTGATGTGAGTGTTGAGCTTTCTCGTCCGGACACGTACTCATATTGTTACTTCAAAGTATGCCAAACTAAATGAAGAACGTGAGCTGTCATATCTGGAGAGAATCGACCTAGACTTCAAGGTCAGTTATCTGCATAATATTTTGTACTAGCTGGCTTACCCGGCTCCGCCGTATGTTCCGAATAGAAAATTCCATTTCTTAACCGATCCGGACCAAACTTGGCACACATACACTTCGGGCCCCGGCGGGTGTCATAGGCTACTTTTCGTTATCGATCGATGTCGATTTTATCGATTTTTTGCAAAATTTGAGCTAGGGAGCTGGAATTTGGCAGAGGGGTGTAATCGAGCATGCTGATCACCCCCACGGGGGTGATCAGCATGCTTGATTACCCCCCTGTGCCAACTCCCAGCCCCGAAGCTCAAATTTTGCAAAAAACCGATAAAATCGATATCGATCGATGGCGAAAAGTGGCCTATGACACCCGCCGGGGCCCGAAGTGTATGTGTGCTAAGTTTGGTCCCGATCGGTTCAGAAATGGAATTTTCTATTCGGAACATACGTACACACAGACAGACATACAGACAGACAGACAAACAGACATTCAGCTTTATATATAAGATTTTGTATGCGGTAACAATATTCAGATATTTGACATAGCCGGTAAATGTATCGAGAGCCCTTCATGTATCATGAAAGCTCGTTTCCCTAATGTGGAAGCTTACACTCGGTCAAATAATGAGCTTTGGATTGAAGATGTGGGTAGTTTGTCTACATCGTTATTTTTATGAAGTTAAACAAAATTTTAGCTTGCCAGGGAAGTTTCCGCTATGAAATGTAACCAAGTATTTCGTGATTATCTTATATATAATGAGAATCGCGTCATGAATCGTGGTATGTTCCTAACAGATAGCATCAATTCGTTTTGTGCATCGGCCGTTTTCGGTCGTTCAGGCTCGACTACCAAAGCTATGATGGAAAAAATCTGTCATATGCTAGGAGTGCAGTGTATCAGGCATGAAAGATTTTACCAACTCGGCGAACCCATTAACTCGTTGGAAGATTTTATCGCGCCGAGAAATTGCCTCCTGATATCTGATGAAGGTGTTGAAATCAAATTTGTTAGGTGAGTTTGATCATGAGTAGTTCTTTTCCCTTCTGATCAGTGTTTTAGGGAATTACTGGAGCTCCAGTCCTCATATTTTGGTGTAGCTGTAAACTACCAAAGCATCGAAGAAATGCCGCGATTTCGCCTTCGTGCAAGTGAGACGTTGATAGAGTGGGCTCTGCTTAGTATCGTTAATCCCAACTTTTTGAGAACTTTGAAAACTAGCGAGGTGGGTTCATTTTTCTCAATCATGTTCGCGTATTATGTCGTTCAGATTTGAAGTTTTATGTTATGCGTTCTAGCTGGTCGATTTACTCCCTTTCCTCGATCAATACCTGCTCTATGCCATTACGGCTGATACACTGCGTGTGATGTTCGAAAGAGGTTTGCACACTTTCTTGAATCTCGCTCCACGTGTAAGATAGTTAGAACTCTTCACTGGAGCGCATTTTTCTAACTGATCGGTTTGCACTTTTTTGCGACGCTCATGAAGAGGAGCGTGACCATCGTACACTGCGCACTTATTCACCTTTTTGAATAGTTTGCGCAGTTATCTCGAACAGGTTTGACTTGCTTTCCTTTAGTGAACGAGTTCAATGTTGGTGTGGTATTTGATCTGCACGAAACCGTCCCTCAACTTCGTCCCTTGATATCGGAGTATTTCTACAACAATCTGCATTTGCTGGCTTATTGGAAGAACTCAGGCGCTGCTTCTGACGAATTGATTTTGGAGTAAGTCTTCCTTTACACTGCTTTTCCGTGCTCGTAAATGCTGTGATAACTTTCAAGCACGTTTGCTTGTGGACAGGAAAAATCAAATGACGAAGCTGCGGCTTGTGACGCATACCTGCCATACATCCTAGAACCGGTACGTTCTCCAAGAATTTTTATAACGTTATAACCTTACTCGATGTACATAATACGAGAATTAAGCCTATGATCGAGATTCTCGAATCATATCGCAAAGCCCACTGGAGTTTGTTCCGAAGCGAAGATGTTTTTGATATTCTTCTCGGATCGAACAATCGAGATAAGATACAGGAACAAGCGCTTTCGGTCTGTAGCTTGCCTTCACGTTGTCTGACGGTTTCTCATCTCAATCTAGAGTTTTAGAAATACCTCCAAGAGCATGTGGTAGTGTTTCCTGATGTTGAGGAAGCTATAGAACTGGAACCAACTGGAACACTGCTTCATCCCTCAAATGTGAGTTAACCTAGGTATTGACTTGCTTTTTTGACATGAACGAGATCACGTTTGCTGATTCTATTATTTGAAATTTATGTGATCTGGAAAATTGTTTTCTGTATAGTCACCCGAGCCTGAACTTGTAACCTTGATTCGTTCTCGACTAGAAGAGCGGGAGCAGGCAAAACTGAGGAGACTGCGCAAAAAGAGCGCTGGAAAGTCCACCTCTGAAGGAGTATCCTGTTCCGTGTCGTTTACAAAGGTTAATTTTTATCGTTGCCGTTCGTTGTCAATCCATCTCTATGGCATTAGCATTTGGTTACAGTGGTTTTTGTAGGATGCTGTTGAGGAGAGTACATTGCCGTTAAACTCAGAAATTATTGAAGATGAACTGCCTGAGAGACTCACAGAAAAATGTAGTGAAGTGATTGAGGTACGTTTTTTATCAGCTCATGATATCTTTACGGAAGTACAGATCCTGTTTCTTTTTTCCCCACAAGCTCCAAAAACACCATTTTTGGTTGAAAGGTTTGTTGCTTGGTATTAACATGTTTTCGTCATAAAAACAGCAGATTTGGTCCATTTAATGCTGTCATCATTTATGACTGATTGCGTTTCCGTATGTGGTGTTCTTGCTGTAAGAAGTGATGCGCGAAACTTCTTGGTCTTGTACTTTTCCACATTCATCGATTCGAGGCATAAAGTGTTGAGGGTTCGGTTTTTTGAACTAGTCAATATTGACTGCAACTCACCTCATAATGCTGCACATAAGAAAACCGGCAGTGCTCCTTTGCGCTTGTCTAGAGCTGCTTTCGTGCCAAGTCAACACATAATTACACTTATTTGAGTTTTTCTTGCTTTTTTTTCAAGTCTTTGGGAACGGCCATAGGTTGCCGGCAACGGTTGTCGATGTTGTCGGTGTTGTGGTGTTGTCGGGGTTGTCTGGGTTAGAGACAGTTTTAGAGAGCGCGCGAAACGTGGAGGCTATCATGAGCTTTTATACAACGACCGGCAACCTCGGCAACCCCAACAACCCGACAACTCCGACAACATCGACAACATGACACCACCGACAACATCGACAACACCAACGACCGTTGCCCGGCAACCTGTGGCCGTTCCTTTAGGTTGACCCTCTGCAAGTGGTGCGGATGTTTAAAATAGTCAAAACTTTTCATGTGTGACTATTTAGTTGCTTGTGACTGACAAAAAAGTAATTGCATTGTAGGAACGTTCATTTTTGAAAGTGGAAGAGAAGCATGAAGATCTACTCCCGAGAGAGGTTAGCCCAGTTTTACATCTTCCAAGATCTTTGATGCTTGTTTTTTGACAACATCTGCAGTTCTTGCTGTACTTGCTGTTATTACTTCTGTTAAGAGCAGCTAGTCTACGAATTTTTGAACGAGATGTTGCGCATAAGTTGCTATCCAAAATTCATTTGTGTGTGAATTTCTATGGAGATGCAAAAGTTTGATTGCACATAAATAAATGAAAAATGTCACAGTTTCTGCACTAATTGAAAGAAGTGATACAATGTATATGCTTTGCTTTGTGACATAATCCATAGATGCTGTTTGCTGCAAATTTTGACTGCACGCCTTAGTCTGCCCGGCTTGCTTCAATTTTCAATGTTGACATCTTCCATTTTCTCTGTTAATCTCTACAATATGTATATAGTTGATAGTAATTGATTAGTCTGCTTGTCTTCATCTGCAGTAAGCATCATAACATGCTAAGGAAGTAATATGACAGCTGTTGCAGCGCACAAAATCTTCATCTGGCCGTGCAGATAGCATTGTCGAAGAAGATGAGATTATATCGACAGCGCCACAAAAACCCGCTTGGAAAGCACCTGACTTGCAAGTTTCACCTCCTGTGACATCTCCCATTTTCGACGCTAATGCTACGTCGCCGACAACATCGAAGAAGAAATTTTCTGGAAGGTTCACTCCTAAGGGTACTAAATTTCGCGATGCTAGCGATCTACTTGTGGGAGCTCAACAACAAGGCACACATTTTGCGCCATGGTGAGCATTGCGTTATAGCGATTTTCGAAGCTCAATGTGCATTATGACAGGGCTGGAGCAGCGACATCTCCTCAGAATTCTTATACTCCGCTTGCATCCATCATATTGAAGGGAGAGACGGAGTCTTTAAAGCCTGCGAACAAAGAAGCTTCTCTTGTGAAACCAGATAATGCTCGACAACAACGCAGAAAAACTTCTGCAAATGTTTCATGGAGCGAGGTTGATTCTTGAGATTTTTCCCCTAGTTGACATGCAGTTTGGGATTGGTAAAATGGCGCAGTTTAGAATGTTCTGTCGCCATCGCCAGCCACATCGCCACCAGCACCATCATTAGCTGAGATCATGCGTGAGGAAGAACGACGTCAACGGGAAGGTTGGTCGATTTCTTAAATTTTGAATCGTCGTTTCTTTTTTATGAACGTTTTACTTAACATTGAAGTAATGTTGCCTGGTGCACTTGTTAGTCTTGTTTTATTTCTCACTTTTTTGTCGAAACTAAGGTGAGTACTGCGCAACTTTGAGAATGAAATCACATCTATTGTATGCATTGTTTTCTCTTTTCAAATTGTTTTATTTTTGGTGTCATTCATCGATTAGTTTGATCACCCTTTTGACATTCTTCTTACGAGAATGATAAACTAATGAAGATAGAGTTTCTGATCACTTTTTGCATGGATATCATCTATTTTTGGCTACAAAAAACGTTTACTGTCATATGTAGTTTATAGCTTTGCTCTAATCAAATTTTGCTTTTTCTTTCGCTTTTTCTCGCAGTGTGAGTGACATCAATGATCCTGTTATGTTTGTTTTCATCTTAAATTGTTAATTTCTAGGCACGAAACGTCTCTCAAGGCCATTGCAATTCATTGAAGATGAAGAACGAGCGATCGACGAGTTGACTCAGCTATATCGCGAAAATGTCGGCGATGAGGTGGTCGTGCGAGTTGAGCGTTGCGCCAACTCGGCTGATACTGCAGCTCAATGTCCCGTCTGGACGAATACGCCACATTTTCGCGCGTGAATGGATTATTTGCTGACGTCATTTCACTGAATCAAGTACAACTAAGTCTTTATTTTTGATTTCACTTTGCTTCACGTCATCGCCTTCTTTCTTCTACCCTCTTTTCTTTTGTAAATTCGCACAATATATCAACAACTTCTTAAATGTTATCTACGTGGAAAATTCTGAGAATTGTACTTTGGTTTCAATAGCAGTGTATTGGGTGATTTTCTTGTTACATAGCTTCTGCCTGCTGCGTCGTAATTCGGCTCCAGTTATATGACACTGGCTGGCTGCCAGCTCCCAGATGTGCCGCAGCAGAGCCTAATGACTTTTTGCAGCGTCGGACTTAGTCATGTTAGTTAGTATCTGGAGTCCCTCTATAGTTTGTACAATGTTCTACTCTAACATTACATCTTTTCGTGCACTTTTGAGTTATAATTTTTCTCACTCATGCTTAGCCGTTCCCATCGCTCAGTTTATATTGAATTGTTCTTGTATTGAATTTGTTTTATATAATCAAGTTTTTGTCGTACTGTGAATAGAGATGTTTATACCTCACCGAGGCCAAAAAAAGCGGGATTTTCTTTAGGATGATTAGCATTTCTTACATGCAAAGTAGATATGGGTGTATTTTAAATTTTACGTTGTTATGGTTTTCTATAAAAGAATTTTCGATCTTTATTGTTCATGAATACGTTGCTATGGTTGTGAATGAGACCACTGTATTACACCTCTTTATGCTGATATTTGCGTTTTTGGTCTTTCGTTTTAGAAATGTGTTCTTTGTTTTTCCCCATTTGTGCTTCGTTCTTGCTCAGTAGTGCAACCATTGTATGCATTAAACAGATTAAACTTTAGGAAGGTGCTTCCAACAAGCTGGCTGCGCGTTTTCCGCTCAATAAAAAGAAGCGGAGGCCAGCAGCAGTAACACAATGGCTTATTATGGTAATCATGGAAAAGGACGCACCAAAAACCACCACAACAATTTCGACCGTGATGAGCCGAACGGGTGAATTCTCTTTTGAAATTTCAAGAAGAAAACTGCTTACAGTATTAAATCGTTTTGTGTAGGTTCAAAAATCCACAATACGGCCCGCATGTGCAATTAATTGACGCAAACTGGGAGCGGCAAGTGACAGCGAAGCTGGATGAGTTCATGAATGGCACCACTACTGGTGATTAAAGCTATACATAACATGACACCGTTAACCTCATTCCTACATGTGCATGAATGTAATGGTTGTAGAGCTCTGTTTTCCACCTATGGAAAGACATGAACGACGGCGCTTGCACGAACTAGCCAGACGCAAAGGTCTTCAAACATCAAGCGAAGGGTACGTTGTTTTTTACGTGTAGGAAGATGAAATGGAACGGTGCCTATCTAGGAGAGAACCCAATCGAAGATGTGTCGTTCATCGTCGTCCTACGCCGAAGTTAGCTGCAGTTGGAGCGAATGAGACTCAACCCATTCGACTTACATCTGAGATTCGGAAAGTGGTGAGTCTCTTTTTTTTCATTCTTGGAGTTTGCTACCATCACATACCATAACTCTGTTTTGTAAAATCAAAGCAGTCGAATTTTCTCTCGTTTGTAAGAAGTCGTCGTCTACGTATAGAAATCTTTGATTTCTTCGTCTGAGTGGTAAATTTAGCCATAGTCGCAACCAGTCGGCTGTGATTTTGTACGTTACATTAAGATTCATATTCATCTCTAAAATCTCGTTGGCATTGCGCTAGTTTGGAGCGCATAAAAATTTATTTTGTCTTCACCTTTTAGCTTTTTTGTTGTGTGATCCTCTAACGCTCAGAATAGGTCATTTCATATCCGCTTCTGAACAAAATAAATATAACATTGCAGCTATCTAACTTCATCAGCCAATATCCTATCTATGGTCCGGCTATTGATCGTCACCTGGCAGCCCCAAAATGTTGGTTTGCGTCTCTTTATTGAGTTCAGAATTTATATGACGGGATGCCTAGATTTATCTTGTTATTTAGCCAGAGATCGCTCACAACGAGATGTAGGCAATAGGGAAAGACCAGAAATGCTTGTACCTCAACGTAGCAATATCACTGCAGAGATGCAAAAGCAAAGGTAAGAGCGCATTGCTTTTAATTCGAGAATAACTGCAATTTCTTGTAATTAGGAACATGCTACCAGCATATCAGCAACGAGCAGATGTGCTAAAAGCCATCAATGATCACAAGGTGGTTCTGATCACCGGCGGAACGGGGTGTGGTAAAACAACACAGGTATGTTGATTAAATCTTCTTGTAGTAAATTTGTTGACTACCCATTTATAGGTCCCGCAGTTCTTGCTTGAAGATGCGTACGAGCACCAGCAACCGTTGCGAATCGTTTGTACACAACCGAGACGATTACCAGCAATTGCTGTGGCAAGTCGTGTCGCAAAAGAGCGTGGTGAAAGTTTGGGCTCAACTGTTGGATATCACATCCGACTAGAACAAAGGTAGGCAACCCGAAATACCCAAGTAACCCGAAATCCCAATTACTTTCGCCTACAGTTTTTGTTGAATTCGATATCCGCCTTTCTAGAACATCACCGCAAACAGTACTGACATACTGCACAAGTGGCGTACTGTTAAGAATGCTGACTCAGGATGATGCTGCTTGTGACATCTCGCACATCATCCTTGTAAGTTGCGATTTTACCAAGCAGTTGCGCATGTTCTTGCTCTATCGATATTGATTCTCAAATTCAATTTACAGGATGAGATCCATGAACGAGAACAGAACACTGACTATCTGCTGATTGCTCTGAAGCAAGCTCTAAAGAAAAGGAATGATTTGAAGGCAATATTTTGAAAAATCCATTTCGTTATCATTGTTCTTTGTTTTCGTTATAAGTTTTTGCGTTATTCATCATTGCTTTTCCAGGTAATATTAATGTCAGCTACGATGGAAGGGAACTTGCGACTCTTTACTAAGTACTTTGGTGAGAAAGTCGAAGTGAAGCATATTGATAGTAAGTCATTTCTTCGTCTGTCTTTGAATATGTTTGTGATTCTTGATAATGATGCTTGCCATATACTTACTCACTTGGGCTGCCGACTTACCTTTTTACATGCGTTTTTTTGTTACTCCATCATTCCTTTTTATTTTCTGTTTTTTTTTTCATTTTTATAACTGGTCAATCGTTTCAGTTCCATCTCGACTGTTTACCGTTGAACGATTTTTCCTCGGTGACGTCATTGCTATGACTGGCTTTGTCCCAGAAGAAAGCATGTTTAGTAGTATGTTCATGTCTGCGGGGTTCCCAGAAGTTTGCAGGTATAACTCTCCTCTCTTTTAGCAGTCGCTTCAGTGAAATTGTATGTTATAGTTTTCCAACTGTGGGTGACTGGTCAATGAAACCAGAGTGGGAGCAAGATCATCAAGTTCACGGAAGATTGCCAGAAGCTATGGTTTGACTCCATCATCACTTGGATGTCAATACTTCTGTATCATCTTTTTGCAGACTGCTCCAAATCTCCAGTCACTTGCTGGCGCGACGCCGAGCTCGTCTAACCAAATGGCTGGTAGTCACATGATGACCTCATCTAGTGTCGCATCTTTCCCTCAGCATGGAAAACAACAACATACTGCAAATTTTATGAATGTTGCGCAGCAGTTGGTGAAGTGAGTTCATATTCTGGGGAGTTGATAGAGATGCATGTACAGCGGTATTTTTTTCAGTTCACAGCATTCATCCTCCGGTCATCAACAGCAACCCCCTCAGCCCTTGAGCGCTCCACCTCAAGGTGTTGTGCACCATCCACAACAGCAGCCTGCTATGCCTGGATACGTACAACAACAAGGGACCATCTATGTGCAACAATCGGCATACCAGCAGGTGGATATTGTTTGGTGGTAGTATTTTCTTCGTATGCACAATGATGGTTTTTTTTCGCGTTCTCCATTCTTTTTTCTTTAGGTTTGATAAATTTTCGTGTTTTTAAACCGACCAGCTACCTCCATAATCGCCATTATTCCCTTTTCATTAGATCTTTAGGGTTACCCTCAAGCACATGCTTTTCCTCAAGGTCAGATTCGCCAAGTTTATACGCAACAACCAGGAGCCGTGGCGATGCCTCATTGTGAGTATTCATAACAAATCTCAATGCTTCATCCGCTACGCACATTTGTCACTATGTTTCTAGCAGCTACCTGGGGTGGAAACATGGATCAATCGTTCAATGGAGTGGTGCATGCACATCCCGATGTTGTAGATCTTCCAAGTGAAGCTATCGATCCGGAGACGATGGAGCAATTTCGGCAGATGGGTAAGCTCGAGTCTTTGCTGAGATACATGCCTCCTCAATCACATCATTCTACGTTTTCGTAGCAGGTTATGCTAACAACGATGACGTTGGTCCAGCTGTAACGTACGGTGCTGAATGGCGTGTAGCCGAAGGAGAAGTTCAACCACAATGGCAGCACACTGTGAGTTTTATCTGCGGGTTATTGTTTCCCAAGCCTTTCTTTTCTTCTCCATTTATTAGAAGCCAAAGTTTTTAATGCCTTTTTTGAGTTTGGTTAGTATTTTTACAATCTATTTGGTTAGTATTTTACAGAAGATATTTTTTTGCAATAATGTCAAAATTCGTCTTTATAATTTTGCCATTATGAAGCAATAATTTCTGTTTTCTCTTTATTTGATCCTAAAGAACATTTTCAAGCAGTCATACTCCGCTATACAAAACGCTGGTTACCAACAAGGTCACCTGCAAAGCTGGGATACGCAAGTTGTTTACACCACTCCACCCGCTCCTTACCACAAGGTCTGCTACATGACATATTTGGAGTAATCTTCTTGACGAATTACTTGTTCTTTTAGAACTCCCAAACTCAACAGCCGATGTTTTACGTTCCGGAGAGTTTCGACAATTCTCCCTCCAATAAAACAGTAACGGTGAGGTTTTGACAATGCAGTGGTCACGCTGTATATGATCACCAATATTTATTTTAGTACTTTGCACAACCTATAGAAGGTTATCCTGTGCCTATGCAAAGTAGTCATGCGATACCACCCCAAGGGACAGCATGTCCGCCACCTCCGTACTCTGTGCCTCCTCCACAACATGCTCCACCCGGTTATCAGAGTTTGCAAGGTGGTCTTCAACCGCCGATGGATAGCTATGCGGTGTGTTGCTTCTTTACTCCAATTTTCGAGAGAATCAGGGGATGTCAAGATGATTATAGAGCGCTGTTCAAAGATCTGAAAAAGAGCTCGAGATGATGCGTCATCAGTTGGGTTCTGCACTGCCAGATAGACCAGAATCGTTTGATCCACACATTAGACACCTACTTGCAGCGAGAAGATTAGATCAGTCAGCACTCGTTAATGTAAGTCGTTATATCATCTGCTTTTTTGCTTGCTGTTTTGTGAATTCTCTTGACTTCAACTATCCAGATGTATCTAAAATGTGGAGGTCAACAATGGGCAGAGGCTGTGGACCTTGATCTAGCCATGGCTGTTGTCAAATACTGCATGGACAGTCGCGTTGATGGTTTGTACTGTATTGTTTGAATCTATAGTTTGTCATGAAGACAACAAGTTTGCTGGTCATAGCTATGACTTTTATCCTTTCTTTTCTTATCTCTTTAAATGCGGTTTATTCTGAAGCATGTCTTTTGAGGTGCTATCCTCGTGTTCTTGCCTGGATTTGACGACATCGTTCAAATGCGTGACAAAATCAACACTGAATCTTGGCATTTACGACGTCCAGTAATATTCACTCTCCACTCCCAGATGAACTCATTCGATCAGCAGAAGGTGTTTGATGCAGTAGGTCCAAATGAGCGGAAAGTGGTGGGTAAATGAATTTCTTATTTGATGAGGCTGAGGCCAATTCAGTAAACTGACTCGTCTGTTGCAGATCCTTTCAACAAATATCGCCGAGGCCTCGCTTACTATCGATGATGTGGTATTTGTCGTTGACTGTGGAAAGGTTAAGGAAAAAACCTATGATCACACTTCTCGTATAAGCCAGCTGAAGGTCACTTGGATCGCTAAGAGTAATGCGGAACAACGAGCAGGTGCGTAGATTTTGTGATTTGCTGCTATCAATATCATCTTATCAAACTTGCAGGACGTGCTGGTAGATGTCGTGAGGGCTACTGTTTCCGTTTGTACAGTGTCGACGATTACGATGAGATGCTGGAGACACAGATGGCAGAGATGCAAAGAACTGCAATTCATGTAAGTTTTGACATATTTATGCTGGAAATCCCGCAGATTGGTCATTTATAGGACGTTTGCTTACATGCAAAGATGTTTGCCCCCGAAAATATGACAGTGAAGCAGTTTTTGCAAATGGCGCCAGAACCACCTTTGGCAGATGCTGTTGACAAAAGCATGGATTTTTTGGAGGTGAACCATGGAAGCTTTGACAGTCCTTGATATAGGAAGATCATTTTTAGCAACTCGGTGCGTTATATTCCGAAGCCAGCACATCGGACATTGATGTCACTGGTCCTCCTGCACCGTATGTCGAGCCTCAGCTTACGGATTTGGGAAGACTTGTGGCACAGTTGCCATTAGATCCTCAATTAGGTGCGTTGTTTTTGAGAAGCGCTGCTGTATGTATTTATTTAATTTCTAGCTCGTCTGTTGTTGTTTGGAGTGGTACTGAAGTGTCTGAATCCAGTGGTAACATTGGTTGCTGCCCTGTCTCATAGAGATCCATGTAAGTAGTATTAAGTCATTTTGTTTGTTGATTTTACCTCTAGATGATTTCCGCTATTTTTCTATGCTTTTGAAAAGATTTTGGTTCTTTGGCAATGTAGTTTATTTTCATACTTGCTGAGCTGTGATTGGTCTTTGCTCAAACTTTTGTCAAAACCTTCTTCTTTAGTCATACTAGCACTTTCTGAGGAGCGTGAGCAATCGAATCGGCAGAGAGACAGCTTTGGTAAACGTGATTTCTCAGATCATATCACGTTGATAAGGTAAGATGCAGTTCTGAGATTGAGTATTATTTTTTGCCCGCTACATAAACAGAATGTTACATTCCTCTCAACTGTAAAACAAGGCGCTTCGAGTCCTTACGGGTTCGACATAATTTCACGGATTATTGCTTGTTTCAGGGCTTTCAATGAGTTCAATGAAAAAAGTGCAAAAGAGGTAACTGCATTCTGTCGCGCCAACTACTTGTCTCTTCCGGCAATGCGTATGATCGCTGGAATACGGTACTTTTTTTCTCAATGAATTTTTGGTGTTGCTGTCTTTGTCAAGTTAGAATTAAACTGACGGCGCATAGAGATTCTGAGCACCTTCTGTGCGCGAGCACTCTTGGTACCAAAGGCTGCTCACACTCCCTGTGCGCACCACTCTCTGGGCCAGCAGGCTCCTTCTAGATGCGTCTATTTCAAATGTTGTCGTTTCTTACGTGCTTGAAAATTTTTTAGCCGTCAACTTATTATTGAACTACGTCGAGTGCGAATGATAACTTATGATGGCGATCCTCTCAATGCTCTTCGCGACGCCACTTACAACAAGTAAGCCGTCATTGGGTTATTCTCATTGTTCAATACATGCACTATCATACAGATACTCATCATGTTGGCCAATGGTACAAGCGGCAATAGTAGCTGGCTGCTATCCGGGTATAGGATTTGTAAGAGCCGGTAATAAATTGAAGAAGATCAGAACGAGGTGGGGCTATCATCTTGATCTTGTTTGGTCTTTTTTGCCAACTCTTGATCTTTGTAGTACTGAAGCTGCTGCTACACTTCATCCATCTTCGGTTATCAAAAGACAGGTCTTAACAGCGTCGAAGAGAAGCGAAGTAATTAATCAGTATGTAACGGAAGACTCAGAAGATCCTGTAATCGAATACCTAGCATTCCATGAACTTGCGAAAATTGATGAAGGCCTAACGGTGAGAACCTCTTTCTTCATTTGCGAATTGTGATTTTAATATCTTGGTTTTTAGTTACGTACTGTAACAGTGGTACCACCATGTGCTGTTGTATTGTTTGCTGGATCTATGCGGCTAAAAAAGAGTATTATACAAAATTTCAACATTAGTAAGTTCGACTTGATTCAGCCCAATTATTTGACAGCATTTTATCAATTCTAGCTGATCCTGATTCTGAAGATGAAGGTGAAGTTGATGAAGATGCTCCATCTAGAGATGTCGTGTACCCCATTGAGCACTGGATTGGTGTCAGAGCTACATACTCGGTGCGTTTTACAGTCTTTTTTGCGCAAGGCATAGCTCGCTTAATTATTTCAATCTTTTATACGATTGACACCCTGTGTTTTTGAAATTTGGCATGCAGCAATACTGTCACAGCTATTTTCAGTCCAAATTCACTCCTGTTTGTGCTTTGCATCACTTCATTATACTTCTTTGTTTGCCATCTTGCGTTCAGACTTGTATCATTTTGCGTATCTTCACGAGTACTTCATATGAACTTTGTGCGTTGGAATTTCATAATGGACAAACTGATTTAGTTTTACGCAAACTGTAGACCCTCCAATTCCTTAAACTGTGAACACGGTTCCAAATGCTGCAAATCAATCTCATCTCCCATTTTTTGCATCATTTTTTTAACGTAGCCTGCGTATATACGATCTGATTTTCACTCACTACTGCTTTCAGGATATGAAGCGGCTAATTCAACTTAGATTCAAAGTTATGTCGTACTTCTTGTCAGTCATACACAAACCTCAAATGCTAGCCAATCCAATGAAGGAGGACAATGTACGTATTCTATCTTTACACTTCTAATCTTTGCATTATCATGATCGTTTGAAATTAGGACCTACTGGCGACCTTAGCTCAAGTGCTGCAAACTGACCATCAGGAGATGAAGTTCAATCAGTGCCAGTTACCGCAGCCGCCGTTGATTTATCCTCAACACCAAGTGCCAACTTCTTCATCAAATTCGAGCTATAGCTCTCATAATGGCCAACAGGTCCCTAATCAGCGATTCCCTCTTAGAGAGGTTGCATATCTTTCAACGCTATCATTCGACCTAGTACTGATTGTTTTTTAGGCATCCACATCTCAACCCAATATGAGCGCAATCGTTGAAGTGAGTGCCAAACCGGTAAGTTTTTTTTGTCTTAGCATCTTCTTTGGGTTCAATGGTATTGTTTCGGGTTGCTCCTCAACCTCGTAATGAGGCCGCCTCTCTCAATGAGGTTACACCACCCTCCCATCCTGTGTCCCATTTCCAGACCGGCGGATTTGAGAAGAAATTTGATGAAGAGCAAGCAGCGTCATTTACACCGCAACAAGATACAGAACAACAGAACCGTTATCAAGATCAGCGTGAGAGAAGACATGGCCAAGATGAATACGGCTACCAGAAGGGTCGTAGAGATAACTTTGACCAACGGCAGCAACGATTCAATCGCAATAGAGATGACTGGCAACGCAACAGACCCTATCAGCCTCGGGAAGGTGGCTACAGAGATAAGGTGGATAGATCGCAGAGCTTCCGTGAGCGTGATAGGGAAAGGGAGCGAAGTGGCCGCGATGAAGCTGCATCAGGCTCGTCTCAACAGCAGCAACCGAGACAAAGAATGCAGGTAAGATTAGGGATCTCTTATGATGGCTTCATTCCTGATTTGTCTTGCACAGGGCTACAACAATCGTGACCGAGACTACCGTCAAAATGATCGCGACTGGAATCGTGGCGATTCTTCAGGACCGGATCAGCTCACTTGGCAACAAAGAGAAATGGAGAGAAATGATAGTTTCCGGGAGAGACAGGGTAAGTGGCAGATATATAGTGAAGGAAATAGTTTTAAAAGTCATCCGTCACAGGTCGTCGAGATTATAACAACCACAGGCAAAGGCAATATAATAAGTACGAAGACGATCGAGAGGAGCCAGTGAGTTTTTTCTTTTCCTTCTTTTTTTTCAAATGTTCAAACAGAGATAACGGATGTTTCTGTTAGTTACGTTTTGATTCACGAGTGCGTTTCAGGTTCCCGAAGATCCCCGCGTTGATAGAAATGATGAAGACGGCTGGGATTATGTGAGTTTTCATAAAATTGTAACCTCCCTTTCATTATTAGCAGATTGATGCAAATCAGGTTCATTAGTTGGCCCAGCATTACTACACCTACTTGATGAATGAGATGTTTTATCTATAGGATGATTATCAAGCTGCTGGTTACCACCATGATCCACAAGAATATCAGCACAAGCACAATCGTTACAATAATCGACCATATAACAATCGTGGTGGCTTCCGAGGTCGTGGTCGTGGTGGATTCTATCATAATCGTCATTACAACAACCGTGACGGTAAGTATTGTTGATATGATTCCCTGGGGATGTTACGAGTGACCATTCCCTAGTCATGAGCTTTCTTCGTTCGATTTGATAGAAACTGAGATATCCCGTACTAGACAGTACCGATCTATTACCAATTCATACAGTTTCTTACATCTTGTGCACGGTGTAAACCGTTGGGTTTGATCTGCACGCGCTTTGAATGCAAATACTTATTAGTTCAGATTTATTGACCAAGAACTATTTCAAAAACTCTCATTGGTCTTGCCCTTCGCTTTTTCTAGGCTTGCCTTTTCTGACTTTTCTGCGTTTTCTTCCTGCTATTCAGAGAAAAAACTATAACAATTTGCAGACAATCGCCGTGAAGTCCAGGATGATGATAGAGGAGAGAGAGATGGACGCGAACTTAGAGATGTGAAAGACGGTGTTGATAAAGACCGTGATCATGCTGAAGGCAACCCGTGAGTTAAAAGAATGTGGTACGGTATCCTAGTTAGTTTTTCACATGCTCTGATTCAGGCGTAATAATGACAGAGGCTTCTATAGACAAGGCGGAAAGAACTATGATAATGCTAAAAGGTTAGTCATCATAGTCTCTCGTGATTATGTATTTATGAGTTTTTATGAGTTTCCGTATCTCACTGTTCTTTCACTATTACTCATTATCGTTGCTTTTTTTTTTCAACTGAGAGGCAACCTCCTAATTTTGACATATTTTTTAGTGGAGATAACGATCGAGACAAGCACTCTGAACGTAGCCGTGTCTTCTATAATAGTAACAAGTCCCATTTTCAAGGTATGTGTTTTTTCTGGACTCCCTCTTTTCACTATTTGTTGTCGATTACTGCTTTTCATCATCAATGGCGGCAACTTTTTCCAGTATTAAAAATACTGAGGTACACTTGAATATGGTCTTGTTCACATATATGCGCATATCGGAAATGCGCGAAAATCATTGTTTCCTTCTTGAACCATTCAATATCACTACATGCTTTACTGATACGGATTTTGTAATGTGATTATTTTTCAGATCGACGACGTCGTGGTTCAAGTTCGAATTTTAATTAGAGATTTCTTACTACTTTGATCTTACTTTATGGTCTTCCCTGTTCTCACAGCACTCGATTGCTTCCTGCTATCTACATATTTCCTGTTGTTGTTTGTTGTTTTGTTTTGTTCCACTGCACAATGTAGTCTTTGCACATGCGTTCATACCAAATAGCTGTTTATACTTCACAAGGCCCGCCCCTTCACTTTTTGCGTCGCTTTCGTTGTGTGTGGTGCAGATGCGATTTAGCAATGTTCTCCTCACGTATTGTTAGTCGACAGTGCTCAGTTTTGAACATTATGTTAGTTGTAAATATCTTTGCATCACATTTCTTTCTATCACAAAAAAGAAATCTTTGCAATACGCTTTCCTTTTCTTAATAGACATAATGTTTGAAATCGAGTGCGTTTTTTGCAGTATTTTTCACTCTTTTTTTCAGATTATCTTTCTTCTCACATGCTCCATAGTAAGCCTCGTATCTTATGATATAACATTCTAGGCATATTGTGCACAGTGTTCGTGTCACAAGGTGTTGACGCAGTTAGTGGGTGTTGTTCGCTTCTTTTTTTTGCAATTTTTTATCTACTTTTTCTCACCAAATGGCAGACTCTGTGATTGGTTCGTTGTTTCGTCTGCCAGTAGCATCACTGTGTAGAAGTAATCGATCGGGCAAAACACGATTCTGTAACATTTAGTAGTTATTGTTATTAATAATAAGCAATTGGCGTTTTATGAAACGACCCGATATGAGGTGATGGCAGAAGCTTGGAAAGTAATTTCTAGGTAATTCTGAACTCAAGTTTTGATTTTCATGCCATCAGCTCTTTTTCTAGATGCACTCCAATATACTTTGAAGACTCACTTCTAGTTATAGTAGGTGATGTATCGTCCCCTGTAACACTTTGTTTCTTTACATTTCTAACAAATAATCTGATGTATTTGTTTTACAATAACTAACATTTTCTCAAACTAATCATGCATCGATGATATCCGTGTGTTCCCTATGGTTATACTGAGTTTTCGTTAATATATTCTTCCCCCGCGAATAAGCGATTTCTCGTCATTCTTTCATTTAGATGATCGATATTTATTATCCATTGTTGATTCTGGTGGATCTATGTATACTCTTCTCCAAACGTCTCCATTATACTCGTGAAAATCACTACCAATAAGTTTCTCCCATCTATAGTCGGAATAAAAGAGTATTTTGCCCAAAATGTGTTTTTGTGATATTTGATGATTTGACGTATTGATCGTGATGTTTCTAGTTTCTTTCTGAGATGATGCTTGCATACAAAAGAGGATGGTGATTTTGCAGGCATTCTGCCATATAGGGACCAGTTCTCGTCTAAGCTTTGTCAATGTCTAGACGGGAAAATGAGCATACACCGTCTTCATCAACATCATCTTCATTTACGGGTGTGAAATATGTGTCAATATTGGATGGAAAAACGAGAACCATACCAGCGGTATGCTAGAACAACATTTTTTAGAAATCAAGTATGGCGCTAGAGCATTCTAGGGTGAGCATTGTGTTTTCCCAGTTTAGGCTGTGGTGAAATTGGGAAAGCCTTCTGCTTTGCAAGCGCTGTAACGCTGGATATCCGTCCAAAACTTCCGTAGGTTTATAAACATACGGAAGGGATGGAACAGACAAATGCTTGTATGTATGTCTGAACTTTTGCAAGCAGGAAATATACAGCTGAAAAAATACAATTGGACCAATTTGGCGATATAGTGGGAGAAGTTAGAAATTATACAGTTTGTTCAATCGGGGTCAGGTCGAATCCTTACCGTAAATTTGCGCTTCGCACCGCTAGGAATTGCGCTGCATATACAGGGCTTTACAACCTGAGTGTCACAGCCGCCCCGCTCGGCCGCCACGCTTAGGTCCGCGCAGCGTTCGTGGCACCAGGCTGCGCGTCGACTGAAGCTTGGCGAAATCCGGGCGATGCGCAGCAAACGCCGCGCGCGGCCTGAGCGAGCGGCCGCGTTGGAGGAGGCGCGCAAGCGGAGGCTGTGACTCTTATGTTGAAAAGCCCTGTACCCTTTCAATGGGATTGGCAGCTGAAAGGTGACCGCTGGCACCCGCGACGCAGTTTGCGTCTCTCTCGCGGGTGTGTTTACTGATCATTCCCTAGCCTTGGTTAGGCTCGAAATTCCGCCTTCCAGCCGCCATTCCCGTTGAATCAAAGGGTATGTGCGCAGTCGGAGAGAGAGAAGAGATTAGAGAGGGTAAGGGACTATATGTCGCCGATAGGCTCCATCCCGCGCGAACAGCTGCTACAGGTGGTCCCGTGCAGACACTGCGACAAAGCGCGCTTCTCCATATCATACAGGCACACAGATTTGTACCAGCTGCCTGTGTGGAATGAAGACTGTCGTCGACATATCCCTACCGCATAAAGTCCTCAACCCTAAAGGAGGATGACGCGCAGGCTGTCTTAATGCTGTGTTCGAGTCGCCGCTGATGCCTTGCTCAAGTCTTACGACGCGTCTGCGGACGTATTTTTAGGGTATTTTTCCAGTCAGAGGCAGAGAGTGAATGCTGACGAGCGTGGGGAAGAGTTCAAGGCGACGCTCACGAACGCGGCACAGACGAGCGAGGCGGCCGCGTGGGATCTGGGCCGCTGAAGCTTTGCGCCTGTCTTGAGACAGTCTGTATCCTTTGCTTCAATCAAATCGGCGGCTGGAAGGCGGGTTCCGTGTCCTAATTAGAGTTAGGAAGTGATCAGAGAGCATGTTCGCGAGGAGGCGCAGATTGCATCACGGACGCGAGTAGTCGCCTCCGTTATGAGGCCTCCGCCTTCCAGCCGCCGATCTGGCTGAAACAAAGAGTATATGCGAACGGATCATCCTAATAATGTTGAATTTCCTCCATCTCAAATTACGTACTGATGCTGTACTAAGAAAACGATTTGTCTAGAAATGGGCAAAGCTTACTTTCAAAAATCAGAGAGGAACAAAAATCGCGTGAAAAAAGACTTGTAAGCTTGGCAGGGATGCTGATTTTTGAATTGATATGTTCAAGAAATTGAGCGCCTGCATTTGTGTCATATAATTCGTGAATAACACAAAAACAGTCTAAAATCACAGCGTACTCAAACGGGTGGGTAGAGAATAGTTGATGCTGTTGCAATCTCACTTTTAGACTATCTTCGTTCCAGGAAAAATTGGGTTATGGTGCCTGTCGCTCAGTGAATGAATTCCAAAAATTGAACCGCATAGGAGAAGGCACCTATGGAATAGTTTATCGAGCTAAAGATACAAAAAGTGGACAAATTGTGAGTTGACTAGTAGTTTGCTCATTTGGAGCTCCTAAAACAATTTTTCCAGGTAGCCTTGAAAAAAGTCCGTGTTGACAATAAAATGAGCGCTCAAGTTGGGATCTCAGATTCCGCACTGCGAGAAATTGTGCTGCTCAAACGGCTCAGGCATGAGAATATCGTTGAACTCAAGGAGGTTGCAGTGTCACGGGATCCTCAAGGGATGTTTTTGGTGATGGAGTATTGCGAGCAGGTTAGTTCAGATTCCGGGGTTTACTCGGAACAGAATCTATACTTTCAATTTCGGTGAAATTTTATTTGAGGATTTGGCAAAACTCTTGGACGAAATGGTGCATCCATTTACGGAGCCCCAAGTTAAGTGTCTTATGCAGCAGTTGTTTCGAGCTCTGAATTACATGCATACACATTATGTGCTCCATAGGGATTTGAAGGTATGTGGGAGATAATTCGAGTTTTAGTAGTATTTTTTGATTTTTTTCTCGTAGGTGTCCAATCTCCTTCTTACCAGTCACGGCATATTGAAAGTTGCTGACTTCGGGTTGGCTCGTGTTTTTGGTGAACCTGATATGAGCATGACACCGAGAGTGATAACTTTATGGTAATGTTAGAAAAGGTCTACAGACTCAAGAGCTTCTTAGAGATCGCACTTGCAGGTATCGCTGTCCAGAGTTATTGTTTGGTAGCAAAACGCAAACGACTGGTATAGACCAATGGGCAGCCGGATGCATCCTTGGGGAACTGCTGCTACATCGGCCACTATTACCAGGAAAAAGCGATATGGAACAGGTTTGTTTTTTGAAACTAGAGAGATTTCGTCTTTCAATTGTCCATGAGTCCGTTTGAAAAAATTGGTGGCTGCTTGTTTTTTGTCTTTTTTTTTCTATTCTGCTCAATTTTTATGTGCTATTGTTATCGAAAACCTAAAACCTCACCAAAGTAGTTACGGTCGAGAGTAGTTGTCGGTCATCGACCGCACGGACTGGCCGTAGATTGCAGAGCAAGCGCTGCACGGCCGAACGCTTGTAGCACAATTTGCTACTGTACATCTCGTGACCTCGCAGCCGCGCCGTGCGTGCTCGCAGTGTACGGTTATTTCCTGCGGTCGGCGACTCGACAATAGTTCATGCCCTTTAAAGCTCGAGAAATGTTGTAGAGGGAGGGGTTAGGGAGGCGGGAGGGGGAGTGGCAGAATGAGAGTGTTTTCAAATTTCTTGTACACGTATATTTTTCTTTTACAGATTGATAAGATTATCAGCCTGTTAGGCACTCCAACGACCAAGATTTGGCCTGAATTAGAGTCGATGCCATTACTGGAGAATTTTACATTGAAGACGCAACCCTTCAACAATGTTAAAGTGAGTAAATTGTTTACTTCTGCTTTACAGATCAACGTTATTGCTTTCTTAGGTAGTATTCGAATCGGCTTCAGTGACAGCGATTGATCTGCTTAATGCTTTGTTTATGTACGATCCCAAGAAGCGTATTAGTGCAGCGGATGCGCTAGCACATCCATTCTTTACGGTATGTCATTTGCTCTTCATTATCTTATTGATAGCATGCATTTCAGGAACGTCCATTACCTTGTGATCCTGTTCTAATACCCTCTCTACCTCCTAGCTACACAAAAAAGCGAAAAAGGGACGAATCGCCTCAGAGATGAGGTCGTTGACCATTGCGGGTGTTGATATGCAGATAAAGGTCTCTTTTGTTTGTTGTTTGCATGCTTACTGATTTGAATTGTATTACAAATATTTAAGAAATTTTATTACAACAGGGAAAACAGGTAGTGAAAATGCGCTTACGGCAATAGAAAAGGCGCCACTGAAGTAGCGTTAGTCTTTTTTTGGATGACGTAAGCGTTCCAGGATGGCCTGAAACAATATTTTAGTATTCCACTAATTCTCATCACTTTGATCACTTCGTAATAAAAACCTGTCCAATCTTGACTGGATTGTTATTTTTTTTTTATTATAAGCAGTTAAACTTAGAAAATATAAGCCGCCGTCATATTCTTCTACTGTTTTCACCTTGTAAGACATCAACAATACCGTAATCCTACAGTATTGCGTTTGGGTCTGTTCTGGTTTTATGTTGAAAAAAAAAAGAACAAAGAAGCGAAGTTCACATAAGATTTCTTGATTAGACACTAAAATTTAACTCACAACATTATTTGTCCCAAAACTGCTTCATCCTCCTTTGCTACGTAGTACACATTCTCTTGTATTTGTGTCAGATATCCAAGGAACCATCCATGCATAGACAAAGTATCTGTCAGTAGCGCTGCCCCACAAACTCGAGATGCAACATATAAATCCAGCATTTGGGAAAAATCTGCCACATGCACCTAGAGAAATTCTTTGATTGGCCATTTTGGCATTTTTGCACCATGTACAGTACGCTACCGTAACCTCGGCATGGGGCAGGCAAAGCCCAGTAAAGTGCTTTGTTTCTTTGTCCAGGGTAGAGAGAAATACCTTGAAGACAACTCATCGCCCTCAATATACCTGGGATTCGCGCAGGTACGGTAGCATACTGTAGCGGTGTAAAACGGCTTACCACCGCGAGAATAAGTGCCACTTACATTCATATGCCAACCAAATCTGGATCGTAAGGAAGTAATAAGTTTCGGAGGGAAGTTCTGGTCAGAGAAAATGTAGAGATCGAAGAAATTCTAAATAAATTATTTCTATTCTTTTAATCTGTGGGAAAGTAAGTTGATCATAGATTAACCTTTTCCATTGTAAGCACAGCAGCAGCCTTTGAAATTTCTATCTCTAATTCGGTTCGATTCTTTGCCCGAGTAAGTGCTCCACTTCCCAAATGTATACAAAGTGCAGCAGGGCCTAATTTTCTGCAAAAATTGATTTTGAGTAGCTGGAAAAGAACAAGTATGGAATGTTCAGTAACTTACGATTTCATTTCGTCTAGTAAATCCTGAGCATAGTTTTTGAATTCCTGTGAGAACTCTAGAAGACGTAAGGTTTTATCCCTGTTAAAATCGACAAATAAGTCAGTGTTGAGACTATATCCATGGTTGAGGACTAGGCATTCATCGTTGTTGGTTGAGATTCTGAAAGAAAAATCCAGTTCTCTAATATCTACTTTCATGGCTCAATTATACTACCTTTTCAAACTTTTATCTGCTTCAGAAAACATTGGCACATATCGTTTTCTTATTTTAACCTAAATTTTTGCTTTCCATTCTTTCTTCATCGTGGATGTCTAAGTGTAATATTTTGTTAAATCATATGGAAAATACCGTTTTTCGCAAAATATTCAGTTCCATTGTGGGAAAGATCGTAGCCAGTTTGGCTAAGCTGGCCTCTGAATATTCGTCTCTTTCTTCATCCTCAAGAACATGGAAATCTGCTTTCAAAGACCTTGCTAAGCTAAGACCTGCGCAAAGTTCGAAAAGCTGAAAAATATTACATATTTATAGTTCGAATACCCTGAGTTGCCACAGAAAATTCCCACCTGTTGGCTCTCGTCCAAATGATGCAATGGAAAACTTATGCATTTCCTTGGTGTTAAATATAGAATAAACATATATACAACAACAAGAAAAATCATTAAAGTGATTAGGAGTTTGGACAATAATGCGCATCCTACAATGCGAGATCATTCGATGGAAAAATTGATTAAAGGAATTTCAATACCACATTGAGCCTTGCTCGGAGCATCTTTAACTGATCTGATAGTATTTTGAAGACTCGGGAATCCAGTGGACTTCAATCTTATCGGCACGGGTAACCTCATGTACGAGTTTTCGCTGAAAATGTAAAGCGCATTGTGGCGAGTGAATCTAGTATATGCATATTTGTTTGATTATTATATCAATTCTTATGTCTACTTTGCGACAAATTTTCTTTGTTTGATTCAGTGGTTATTTAATGATTTGAATAGAAAAAATTTGACATATCTTTGTATTTTGAACATAAAATTCAAATCCTTGTTGAGGTGCCGAAATTTCATCACCAAATATACTTATGTAGGTGGTGATTTTGAAATTTTGAGCAATGCGCATTTTCAAGCTTATTTTTTTACGAAAGTATAGTATATGTAGTAAGTTAGAAACTCAGACCTGTTGTCCATTTGAAAATTAGATTTTCTACAGCAGCTAGAGTTGAATGGTAAATTTTGACGCAGTGAGAAAGTCGAATCAAAAGCCTGCAAGGTGCTTGGAAAAGCTGACAAATCAAAGGAGAATAAAAATAGATTTTACAGTTTTGACGATATTTCAGGTTCAGGATTGCGCAGTGCGTCAAAATTATTGATGTCAACTGTCCAGCAATGCAACGATAACATCAGCGAGAGCTAAATCTTTCGCAAAATAAAGGAATTTTTGCGAACCATTTTACATGCACTTTTGCATGTTCTTTACTACGCAGTAAGAGCCGAATAACACTTGCCAGAATTTTTTCGATTATCAAAGTTGCCTTTTGGACGAAAGCCGCCTGTAGGAGGTGTGCATGAATTGAAATTGAAAATCTTTAGAAAATTTGAAATTTAAAATGCGACTCCGATAATGCGAATCTTATATATAAAGCTGAATGTCTGTTTGTATGTATGTATGTATGTATGTCTGTATGTCTGTCTGTGTGTACGTATGTTCCGAATAGAAAATTCTATTTCTGAACCGATCCGGACCAAACTTGGCACACATACACTTCGGGCCCCGGCGCGTGTCATAGGCTACTTTTCGTCATCGATCGATATCGATTTTATCGATTTTTATCGATTTTTTTGCTGAGTTCACCTACGGGGCTGGGAGTTGGCACAGGGGGGTAATCGAGCATGGGGATTCCGAATACAATATTGGTTTTCAGGATTATCGATTACTTTTATCGATTTTATCGATTTTTTGCAAAGTTTGAGCTACGGGGCTGGGAGTTCGCACAGGGGGGTAATCGAGCATGGGGATTCCGAATACAATATTGGTTTTCAGGATTATTGATTACTTTTACCGATTTTATCGATTTTTTTGCAAAGTTTGAGCTAGGGGGCTGGGAGTTGGCACAGGGGGGTAATCGAGCATGCTGATCATCCCCAAGGGGGGTGATCAGCATGCTCGATTACACCCCTGTGCCAAATTCCAGCCCCCTAGCTCAAATTTTCAAAAAATCGATAAAATCGATAAAAGTAATGGACGATCTTGAAAACTAACATTGTATTCGTAATCTGCATGCTCGATTATCCCCGCGAACTCCCAGCCCCTCAGGTCAAACTTTACAAAAAATCGATAAAATCGATAAAAGTAATGGACGATCCTGAAAACTAATATTGTGTTCGTAATCAGCATGCTCGATTACCCCCCTGTGCCAACTCCCAGCCCCGTAGGTGAACTCAGCAAAAAAATCGATAAAAATCGGTAAAATCGACATCGATCGATAACGAAAAGTGGACTGTGACACCCGCCGGGGCCCGAAGTGTATGTGTGCCAAGTTTGGTCCGGATACGGCGGAGCCGGGTAAGCCAGCTAGTATTTTATAAAATTTTTATTAAGAAAACCGATGTGCTCTGACATAAAAACAGTTTGGAACTGATCTAGGAAATACTGATTCGATGAAATTGTACGTAAATAAGTAAACAAGTAATCCAGAACAAACTGCAGAAATGTAGGTTGACAAAATGTTTGATGTAAATGCTACACAGTTCTTTCTTGAGTAAGCAAACAGATGCAGAAATAACTCACATCTAATGGGTTAGCAAAAAGTGAAAATTGTGATGATATGCTGTACGTCCATTGATGATGTTCACGGTTGTAAGCGCTTTTCGAACAAAAAAAAAACGGGCATATAATGGGTCAGTTTATTCGTCATTGATTGCTATACTTCAAATATTGAATTATGAAATGACTATGATTTCTGAATTTTTTACATGACAATTCTCTGAATCGAGTGGTCTAGGAACTATTGCTATTTTGATTTTTGTCGTCAGTTTCTTACAGATACTCAGATGCTACGATAGATATGAGCAACGACCGACACCGAGTGTAGAGGATTGACTTTTTGTAATTTTTCAAATATGCCCTTCACATTTTTTGGGCTTACAATCCTTAAGCACTGGAGAAAAGGGCTGGTAACCTAATTTGAAGTTTTGAAATTTTTTGAAATTGATTTGATTGACAGGTAAAAGCTCATTTTCTCATCTTTATAACTGCAGGTTTATAATTGTATTTTTTTTTCGAGACTTTTGCTAGTCTTGGGAACGCACACTTTCCTTTTATTTATTTATTTATTTATTTATTTAATACGCACAAGGCGCGCCCATACAACAGAAGAACGAAGCATCACACCAAACAACCAACAACAAAAAACATAAAACAAAAAGGCAAACTCCCCACTGAATCAGTTCAAGTCCAGTCCGCAAAATCTTTCTGGGAATGGAAAGGGAGTGAGCTTGTTTAGACATATATGAAGTCATCACAGGTATAGAGGTTCAATGGAGTCTGTCTCATGCCCCCTGCTCTTAGCAAAAAATGCTCTTACTCATCATAAGCAATTGTATATGTTGGAAGCAGGTGTATTGGTAGTAATATTGATAAAACCCGCCCAACCAAACTTTTCCTCCTCTCCTACTTTTTGATCTGCCAGTCTGTATCAACGAAGAAAGAAATTCTTCAAAGTGAGTATCAGATAGGCTCTATTTTGACATCTATCAGTTTTTCCCGAAACGAGGGTTACTCATTGTTGTTTGAAACTGTAAGAACAGCCCAGAAAAAAATCTGGGAAAATTGCCAACATCTTTCGTCCAGCTCAGTGTTAGTTTCAAATGCTGATCCATTAGCAGACAGAAACGCTCTTATCAGTCGCTAGACAGAGCACGGACCTATGGATTGTTATTCGAGTGCCTTAGGTAGTCTACTATTTCCCCGTCGCGTGTTCTTTCAGGAGCACTTTTTAGGAAAAAATGCGTGGCCCTCTAGAATCTCTCCTTCTGCAACTTGCTATGATCTCTGCCGTACTGGGAATCGATGTGACAATCAGCATCGGTACGATCAGAGGCTATCAGCTGAAAGGGTCGTCTGGCAAGCTCGTTAATGTTTTTAAGGTATGTGACTTTGAACTCTACATAGAATAATAGAAGTGATAATGAAAATTCCCTTTTCAACTATAATAGTATGCAATTTTATCCTAACCCCGGTTGTTCCTTTTTTTAAACGGAGTATAGGAAAGGAAAATTGTACCAAACAAAATTATAGCAATAGAATAGAATTTTTGACGCTAAAATTTCACGAGCCGATCAATATTTTTGAAGGGAAAGGCTTGATGTAGGTAATACTTTATCCTCAAATGTATGACCGACAAGCCTGTAGGTGACGATCGAGCCTAATTCTTAATTATTTTCTCTTCTGGAATTTTTTGAGTTGTTATGTATAACTGTTGTTTTTTTGTAAGTTTAAAATATTCCAGCACATCCCATATGCAGCTCCACCTTTAGGAGAGCTACGTTTTAAGAAGCCAATACCGCCTAAGAAATGGGAAGGTGTCAGGGATGGCACAGGTGAATAAGTTTATATGATTATCCTTGATGTGAGATAGTTTTGTGATGGAATTTTCAGATTATGGACCAGCTTGCATGTCTAATTCATCGTTTAGTAGAAGCCCGCAAAAGTGGGTGCATGAAGATTGCTTGCATGTGAATATTTTTGCTGGAGCTGATTGCTTGGTAAGATAGTTTCGATTCCTCTAGTGATAGTTATCTTGAATAATAGGGTATCCCATAATTTTTTTTTGTCGTTTTTACCCTACTGGGGCACCTTCAAAGTTTACAAATACTCGTACATCTGTATTTGTGAGCTATATGACCACGTGCATGGGAGGAGCTCAGGATGTCTAGGGCGAAGTTTGCTATTTTACCCCATTCATTTTTTAATTTCTAGCCTTGGAACAAATACGGAAGTAGTATATTTGAATGCGCGATGTCCAATCATACGCTAGGATAAATGGGGGATTTTTAAGAAATTTTAGGGCGAAGTTACGATTTTCAAAGAGAAGGTTTGTTTTCGACTGCTATCAGATTTCAGCTCAAAACTTCCGGTGAAAAACGATTTGGGCTGATTCTTCATAGCCATCTTGTAGAGCTTGCTTTGCCCTGTCGAATGATTACTCAAGCCACATCAATTGTAGATAAAATACAAAGAGACGACGGTTATGGTAAAAACGGTAAAAAAAAAATAGGGGACACCCTAATAGTTATTCACTAATATGATCGGTTCTGAGTCTACTCTTCTTCTCTCCTTTTCCCAATCTCTTCAAGCCAAATCATAGTTTTTTTCCTGTAGTTGCTTCCACGTCCTGTACAATAATTCTTGAGAAGATTTCCATTATTCCGGACAACTTATGTAAAATCTGGGAGGGGGAGGTCTTACATACTCTCAGCTGTTGAAATTTCTCCAACGAAACAAATGAATTCTATAAAATTTGTACATTTTCTCTTACTTGCATGTAAAATAGTAGCATTTATTGCCTGCTACAAAAGCAGTATTAATAACATTATTGGATCGTATATGAGACGAACTGAGACTTTCAATTTTTGTTTTTGTTTACTAGAAAATATATTCTGGACTTTGCCTCAGTATTTTATGTGCCCTCCACAAATATTGCCATCTTGCTTCCAAGTAATTTTTTCATGACATAAATATAAGCCGAGATGATGCTGATCATTTCACATTTTTAGAAAAAGGCTTGTTCTGTGATGTTTTATATCCATGGAGGTGATTTCAATTACGATTCAGCTGTGATGTTCAGGGATGAACCGCTTGTCAACAATTTTGCTGCAAATGGTGAGAAACACAGCTTTCACTATATAATCTGAAAAATTATATTTTTTCGGCAGATATTGTCCTAGTCATTCCTGGATTTCGACTTGGCTTCTTCGGTCTCCTAACTTTTGATTCAGACGAGGTTGTTCCAAGAAACATTGCTGCTTATGGTGGGAGAGATTTTTACAACTGTTAAGAAAAGAAAAATAACAAAAATGATGAATTCTATAGATCTCATTGCCGCTCTATATTTTGTCAAGAATGAAATCAAACATTTTGGTGGAAACGATATTACATTGTTTGGACATTCTGAGGGAGCTACAGCATCTGCACAATTTGCTTTATCCAAAACCATTGATCCGGATGTGAAGTGAGTTCGTACTCTAGAAAATCTTGCAGAATAGCATTTTTACATTTTCTAATTATAAAAAGTTATTATGATGAGAAATTTTGACCTTAATAGGTTCCCTCAAATACTAGACCTCTTTTTTCACTTCAAATTTGTTTTTTGTTTTTTTTCATCTGTACAAGCTTTTTAGGCTCTTCCAGAAGGCTGTAATGATGTCTATGCATTATGCATTCCAGAATTTGAGCCATGCAGAAGATGTGACTATGGAAATGGCTTACCGAGCAAAGGTCGGTTGACATCGTAGTGACTGACTACGAGAAATATGCAATATAGACGTCTAATACTGCAAAAAATGTTTGTTGTGCAATCACACTCTTCAACAAAAAGCAAAACACTTCGTGCAGTGAAATAGCGATGCAAAAAGTGGTGGGAGCCACAACTTATAGCTGTTTATGGCTGTATATGTCTGCGTATCTTTAGTCCACGTTATTTCTCAGCGCCGCAGAAGCAGACGCGACTGACGCGTTGTCTGCGACAATGACACATCTATCTAATCAGTTTTGATGCGCTTGTATGTCTACTTTTTACTCATTAAAAATTTGACCGAGCTAGAGAAAAAAGTTGTTTACTGTCTAAATCTCATTTTTCGTTTGGGCTATCATCTTTTTGTATTTTCTTTTGCAGTGTTCGCCATCGAGAGCCAAAAGTCAATCTTCTGCGTTTGTTGAAAGAGTAGTGAAATGTCTAAAGAATTTGGATAGCATGGAAATATTGAGGTAAAAAATTTTTATAAAAGGAAGAAGCCATTATATACAATGTGCAACAAAAACTAATTCTCAATTTAAAATTTCAACAAAAGTTTTTTCCGTTCTAGGATCCAAAGAGAGATGGAAGACGAAAGTGTAAGGCTCAAACCTGAATTGCTCGTAATGACTGCTCCACTTTTTGGCGCAGGGAATCAGCAAGAGTTCCTCGCTGATCCTCCTCCACGTACAATAGTCGTCGGAAGTACACTGAGGGAGATGGACTTTATGTATAATTTCTACGAGATTGGAGACATTGTAAAGCTTTTGGGACTAAGAAATCGGAAGGAGATCCAGGAAAAAGTCCGGGAGGATGCAGTGGCAAATAAATGGCGTTAGTGAAAAATATTTAAGAAATTTGTGAGAAAAATTACAGTTTTTTGTTTCAGCTGGCGATCACTCAGTCTCTACCCAAGCAATAATCATGTCGACATATGTTATAGCACATAAGTTGCGAGAAGCTGGTGGCAGGGTACCAGGGGGTAAAAAATTTGAGATTTTTCAGTAAGTGGTTTTTTATAGGCTTACATCTACTCCTATGCAAATCCACGCCATTCATTCCATACTTCTGATCTCGCCTACATTATGGGAGTGCATCCATTTGAACTCGACCCGAATGAAGCAGTGTTAGCTGTGCTATATCCCAAATTCTTTGTGGATTTCATGAAAACAGGGCAACCTCGACCAGGTTTCTCATTTTCTTACCCAGAAAATTCGCAGAAAATTTTTTTTTGACAAGCATATAGTTCTTGAATTTGTATGCGACTTTAGTTGATTTGTGCTAAAATTTAACAACAAGAAAAATAATATAACAGGGGCGTAACAATACCCAAGTATTGCACTCAAACTTGTATTTTATGTTTCGAACTAATACTGAAAAAAAGCTTGCCTACGCGCCTGGATGGCAGTAGCAGCTATCGGCGACAGGGCAACGTGCCGCCATAGCTCAGTCGGTTAGAGCGTGGGTCTAATAAGCCCAAGGTCGCAGGTTCGACCCCTGCTGGCGGCAAACTCTTTTGCATTTCTTGTAATGATTTGAACTGCCAGTCTAAGCAATATATCGGTGTTTTTTGAATGTCAAACTTTGAAATTTGTCACTTCTATATAGTTAGACTCGAAAGCAGCTAGAATACTGAGCTGTAGTGAGAAAAGTTACTTTCCTGCGTACCTAAAAGTAATCTTTGTTCACCAAACTATCTCAGTTTCTCCTCGAGTTGAGCTAAACTAATCTGCAATTTTAGACTGGATTCCCCTCCAGGCTGATCTTGACAATTATATGCACATTAATGTAAATTTGGCTGATGGCACTATGCCAGAAATGCGCAATCATTACGAAGCTGAAGTCATAAACTACTGGAAAGAAATGACGAAGTACGACGAAGAGATTGTACGCAGAAAAAATACAGTAAGGTATTTCTGTCCTGAGAAAGCAGAATAGGTTTCTTTTCTTTCAGATCCCTGATTGGCGAGCTGCGATTGTCACAACTAGTGCTGATACTGCTAATGGTGACAAGTCTCTATTTACTTATTTGTTGCTACCCTTGTTCGCAATAATTCTGACAGTACTCTTGGTGCGATGTGTCGTTTATTGTCGAATGGAGCAACAAATCAACCATCGAAGCGAAATCACGCCACTTATACCATGAGAAAATATTTTTACACGCAATAATACGCAATATATACGCAAATCGGTTTTTGAATCATATTCTCCAGTCAGAATTGCTGGTTCGAAATCCAAGAGCAAATGTACATAGCTTGTTCATAGCGTTTATGAATATAATTTGTTGCTCTTACTGTAATGTTTGTAAACAATTGAGCGACTACATTCTTTTTATAATAAATGTGCAGTTTGTAACGACGCTTCTGTCCCATTATGCGTTTGCACAAGTTCTGTCCTATGATCCCTGAAGTTTGAACTTTCTTTCTTAAGCCCAACTACTGTTGATGTATTGGTTCTACTGACTTCTTTGAACTCTAGAACTTATTTAGATCAGAATAGATTGTCTCTGTTAAATCTACAAGACCTAAAAGGGTGGGAGAGACGGGAGAGGGGGGGGGGGGGGGGCGAATACATCAACCTATATACATTTCCTCAGGAGTTTATGCCTCATGTTGATTGTATTTTTTTCTTCGGGCCCTTGAAGAAGTTTCTGTACTTCTTTAATGTACAACCTTTGTTTCAACTAGATCGGCTGCTGGAAGGCGGTCCTTCATGACCTAGAAGGCGACTGCTCGTGTCCGCGACACATTCTGCGCCTCCCTCGCGCACATGCTCTCATTTCTACCCTTTAGGCCACGGAGCCCCGCCTTCCAGCCGCCAGTCTGGTTGAAGCAAAGGGTATGTAGGTCTCGCGCACGTCATGCACAGGGTTGAGCAAGAGGTCAGGCACAAGTCTTTCCAAAACGACCCCCCCCCCCCAGTGAAAGCCCCTAAACGACCCCTCTGCTTCACCTCCAGGACCTCAGGCTGTGATAATTCGAAGAGATCAGCCGTTTTTGGGAGTTCTTGTTTTTTGGAGGTCTGTAGGTCGACTTTCTGCGATTGCACAGCACACGCAACTTGACGGCAAGTTTTGGATTTTGGATAGCCCTACTTTTAGAGCTATAATTCCCACAGGGGTGTATTGTTTGGCTCCAAATTTGCAGTATTGCAAGAAGAGGCTTTGAGTTCAATACTCATAGCAGAAATGGAGCGATTTTTAGATTTTGAAAACAAGTTAATCGGGTCAGGCGCAACCCCTCAAAAGCTCAGGCGGCCTGACCTTTTGTGGGGTTGCGCCTGACCCGATTAACTCTATCATTGAAGAAGCTTTTTTATTCAAGTTTTATGTGAATCGCTAGCACAACCCTCGAAGATTCCACAGTAAGTGTTTGGACTTGATTCGACTTGTTTCGGCCTTGTGGTAATCCGTGGAGTTAAAGCAGTCATGGCGAAAAACGCGCCGGTCGGAATTTTGGCATTATTTCTTACTTCACTATTTGCAAGCGATACAAAGCGCGATTCTTAGCCTAGACTAGTGGGGAACAATACTTTGTTACGAGTACAAAAAAATTGACTTTTCTCACTTTTGAAAACGAGTTAATCATGTTTGAAAATCACGCTTTTTAGTCGTTGAGAAACACTAGATAATGCAGTAAATAATGGTTTGTAGGGCTCATAGAGGTAATTTGACGTGCTCGGAAATGATACCCATTTCACACAGCAAGCTTCCTTGATGAATTTATAATATGTCAAGGTAGAAGATTTGAGTTTTGGCCGAAACTTCGATTGTGAAATCAATCAATATGCTGTTTAAACCGTTCATTCCTTCAGTACTGGTGAGGTCGCGATATCCACTAAACTAGCGCTTTTCTTCTTCACCTTAATCGTAGTATCTCCTCAATCGAACGAATTCGATTCCTAATCACGACCCCCCCCCCCCTCTGTCTTACCCCAGTACGACCCCCCAGGTCGGGCGCGCCTGACCCCACGCTCAACCCTGGTCATGCAACGCACCTTCTTCAATCTCTTCACGTGTTTTGACCTGTCAGAGCATAGTCTGGGAGATCGAATATAAATAACTAAGAGGATTCAACACCCATTTTGTTGACTGATTGATTTTAGATTTGTGAATTTATAACAGTAAATGATTTCTGTTCATGAATAATCAATTTAGCCATAGAATCCCATCAAAATTGACTTTCTGTATGTAATTTGTTTGAAATTAGCGCCATATTATGCCTCAACGTTACATCAAATAAGATTTTTCGACTCCGCTCCTTCCGCTCCCCCTCTCCGCCTCCACTGCAGAAAATAGTTTTCGCTACTGGGATTGCTACAGATTTGCAGTGACAAATTTTTCTGTGTTTACTACCTAAAAACTACATTCTATTTTTAGTGGTACATGAAACTAAATACATTGGACTTCGTTCACTTCAGTCATAACGCAATGTGACAGGAACTTGCAAATTAGTACATCTTGTAAACATGCTTCTAAAACAATTTGCGTGATTTTAAATTGATGTGAAATGTTCGGAGAAAATTATCCTGCAAGTGTAGTGTATATCCACACACGTGATCTTGGCAGGTTGTTTATTCAGATAGTTTATTCTTGGGTGTGTTTATTGAACAAAAAGTGTGCAATATGGAGTAAGACTGCTAATCGGGAAATTCAATCAGATTTACTGACGTCCTTGTGCATTGTGTCTATCTATTGATCTTTCAATCGTTCTTTTCAAGGTTTGCAGTGGATTCTTTATCCGTTTGTGGTGAAACCGGTTCAAATCGTACAAACTCCTTGCCTAATTTTCTTTGTTTATTAGTTTTTTTCTCTATAACATCTTGAAAATGTGAGTGATAAGAGCAATTCAAAATGTATCAAATTTGACCCCTGAAAGTAAATCGAATAATTTGTCTTATGAAAAACTTGTGGATTTCAGTCTTTATGTTAAGGCTGCTACGTCCATAAGCGTTTCCGATGCAAAATTCTTATCTCAAATCTTATTTTTTACCTATTTTTTTTCTTTCTATAAACGAGCAATCAAAGGAGAGGAATCACTATGCAGGTTCTTTGGTCCTTCAACACTATTCCAAAAAGTTTTTATGCATTTAGAGGCCATTAAGCTCTCAGCACAGGAAATTTATTTACTGCAAAAAGGGCAAAAATTTGAACAGCTGCTGCACATGTGATTTGGCGCACTACAAGAAGTGAGTGGAACAACAACACTCGGCGGTCTTCCCACCCCATTTTCAGTTATTTTTTGGAATATCGATTGATAAAAAAACATCTGTTAACATTGTAAGTCCAAGAAGAATTTTGAGAGTGTTGTTTTTGTGAAAAAAAAAACATTCTTAGAACGATCTTCAGTATGCAAATTTGTTTAATACTTCGACCTTATTCTTGACAAATAGAATCTTGTTCACTCAATCGAGACTAATAATAACCAAGACTTTCATACGACCCTTTTCTTTGTTCAAGTTAACTATTGACCTAATGACTTTGATATGATCTACAAGTTGTACAAGAAATTATCTCTATAGTTGTTTCAAAATCTTTTTGATATTGTAGCCTAGAGAGAAAAATTGTGCACTTTTTTAACGGCTAAAATGTGCAAAAACATTACTTCAAACTGTGGTTTCGTTACTCACCCGTGGTCGAATGTAATGACGAAAATTTATGAATTTCAAGTTTTTTTAGTCAAGATTTCGGTTTTGTCACTTGCAAAATCTCTAGTATGCATTGAAATAGAACGCATAGGTTACAAAAGATGGGTACTGATACAAAATAAAACGTCTTTCTAAACATTTTTAGAGTGATTTTTCTGGAGTTTTTCGGTGCGAGACTTATGGACCAACCTAGTAAACCTAGGATTAAATTCATTATTTTTGGGTCTGGATCCTTTTTCCCATTTAGTTAGAAATCCCGGGAAAGACTTGTATGCATAGTTTCATGTAAACTACGTAAAGTTGTGGATATTCTAATCTTTTATTCTTTTTTAGGGACATCTGAAAGTAAGTAACAGAATTACAGTGTTTTTTAACCTGATATCATTAACCAAAGGTTTTCATGACTACCTCAACAATTAGAAATTTTGAATTCTATCCGAGATATACTTACCACCAAATACTTAAAAATAATAGAGAGTTTCGAGGTCTGTAAATACTGTTATTATTTTTAAGGGTAAAACGAGATGGAGTTTGTTGGTTTTCTACTGACAAGGGAAAGTTCCCAAGTCAGCTCGGCCAACCCGGATGAATCATATATCGCCGTAACAGGCTTGAAACACTGATTCCAAATATTCTTTCTTTTTCTGCGGAACAACTCTCCGAGGGAAGTTATGAGCGTCTAAATATCTAAATTTGTCATTTTCAAAGTGGCTTGAAATCAGCTGAAAGCTGTAGAACAACATCTAGCGGAATTTCATAATCTGCGTTCCGCCCTTGTAATCAATATACTTGATACGAAACTGCTAAATTACTTTCATGTATTATAGTACAGGTTTCGCCGATTTTAGGCCACTTAAAACATGACAAATTTAGACATTTAAACGCTCATAACTCCTCTCGGAGAGTCGCTCCGCAAAAAAGGAAAGCAGATTTGGAATCAGAGTTTCAAGCCCGTTACGGTGATATATGACTCTTCCGGGTTGGGTGAGCTGATTTGGGAACTCTCCCTAGTGAGAAAAATCCACCATTATCATCAGTAAAAATTATCATATTCAGTTTTTTACTCATTTCCAAAGTATCGACTTCTTGTACTAAAGGTCATTCCGACTTGTGGTTATTTTACAATTCCATTTCTTATCAGCGAAGCTAGTAGTGTCCAAGATAAAGATCACTCACCGCCTGGCCCATTGATCACGAGCTCTTATCAGGCGTAGTAACAGGCGATAGCACGACCAAATCGGTTGTTTTCCGAAAATGCTACACTTGGGGGGAGGGGGGTAACCCCCAGCACCTCTTTCGTTGAGCATCCGTGAGCAAACATTCAAATAAGATTATCTCTTCATCGTTTCTCGTTTTGAGAGTGTCTGAGCCTCTACTTATGGTCTCGTATCACGAATTCTCGTATTTAGGTGATTGGACCACTCATCTAGTCAGGAAATGAGCAACATATTCAAATTTTTATTATTTACTACACTAGCTCTAATCTCAACAGCACAAAGAGTCAATGTGACGATCAGTACCGGCACGATCAGCGGCCTTCAAGTGAAAGCAAAGTCTGGTAAACTTGTCAATATTTTCAAGGTGAGTCTGGTATTTATCATTCTTCAAATATTATACGTCATTGCCCACATGTTATTTGTCATTGTCCAAATAACGTCATTTGCACTTTATGCTGTCAAGAATTCTTTTTTGGTGGGGATCTATGGGGACTGTCAGATTATTTTCTGAAGGGACCAAGAAAATCATGCGTACTGCACACCACGCGCGTTACTTTACGTCTTGTAAGGTCGAAGCTTGCTCCTTTACAATAACTTTTCCTAATTTTCTTGTCTCTTATGACTAGTATATATTCATTAGAGTAGTGCACATTGCTACATTTGTTAAACCAGCGCTTCACTTATTACTAGTAAATGCCGTCGGCTGCCGCGCATGCTCTGCAGAATCATTTATCAAGTTTCAAATGACTCGAGTATAGATAAATTAGCATTTTTTAGAGTCTTGATAGCACGAAATTCCTCTTTATTTCAGCCCTTCACTTTATCCTCTTATAGTTGTACACTATAATAATCGAATCTGATCTTGCAGTAAGTGATCAAACACTATGTCTAAAATTTTTCTATGGTAATTCTTATATGGAAAATTTACCTACCTACCTCCGTCCTATTTGCAAAATATTAGGTTGTTCCGAAAGCTCGCTCGCACCAAATCTAAAAAATCATAACTTCTGATTTTTCCAACCAATTGGACCGATTTTTATTTTTGTATGAAAGAGTAAATCATTCTCTTTATAACGATATCTTAATACTTACTAGTGATCATCTGTTGCATAGATAGGAGCGGTAAAAGAAAATTAGACAAAATTCGAATTTTCTGTGTAGGCTCATAAAAAATCTAAAAGTTACAATAAGAATCCGAGCAGTTGGTATCATAGTTCTACAGTGCTGGACATAATTATATAGCCACCCTAGAAATCGTCGTAATTTTCGTTCTTGTCAATGAATCTGTCTGAAATTTTGCTGTATTGTGCGCATGTCAATCTACCATGACTCCTCAAAACGGCTTCCAGTCTTGTTCAGTTTGAACGGAGAAAAACGTAAAAATTCGAAAAGCCCTCTTTGAAAGCTGGACAAAATTATATAGCCACCTGGTATTTCTAATCACTATCGCATTCGTTGGCTCTCAAATTTTTTTGTACAATAATACCCCAAAATATGAAACATTTGCAACACCCACGGCCTGTCATCCTACTCAAATAGAAGTGATCACTGCATTTTTTGCTTTTAAAAGCATCAAAAACCAATCTGCTTCAAACAGCTGGTTTGAAGAGTTTTCAAGGTCTTGTTCATTTCAAGTGATAATCATGGAATCTACTCTGACCCTTCTGGATAGGTAAAGAGCGCTTTCGTAAACTCTGCGTAATCGCTGATTTTGACGGACAGACTCCAACCTCACCATAGGGTTGACGCACTTTTGCACCACAAAACTCGATTTTCAAGCAACAGAAAATACTGTAATGTGTAGCCATTACGACAGCCATACAACAGTGAACTCGGTGCATGTCTGGGAAATTCCGGGATTGAGCACTCTGGTTCAGCCGCAGTTGACATCCACTGGTTGAGTGGAGCACCCTGCACAATCAAAGCCAACTCAGATCACGAGATAAAACCGGAGACGCTTAAAACTTCAAAATCTCAGCTAATCTCATTCATCGGATGTAGTATGAGGCGAAACACAGAGGGAAGTAAGGAGATCTAAGGTTATATCGAATCTTCTGCTCGCAGGGAATTTTCGTGGAAGGTATTTCAGGTCTAAATTGCTACCGCATCATTAGCGAAAATCTGAAAGTTGTTGCAAAAGCTGCATCCCCATGTATGCAGTGTAATAAATCAAGTACAGCACTTTGTGGACATTGCAAACTGTGTTTTGTGGTGCAAAAGTGCGTCAACCCTATGGTGAGGTTGGAGTCTGTCCGTCAGAATCAGCGATTACGTAGAGTTTACGAAAGCGTTCTTCACCTCATCTATCCAGAAGGATCAGTAGATTTCATGATTATTATTTGAAATGAACAAGAACTTGAAAACTCTTCAAACCAGTTGTTTGTTGAAGCAAACTCATTTTTGGTGCTTTTGAAAGCAAAAAAATGCAGTGATCGCTTCTACTTGAGTAGGATGACAGGCCGCGGGTGTTGCAAATGTTTCATATTTTGGGTATTAATGTACAAAAAAATTTGAGAGTCAACGAATGCGATAGTGATTAGAAAAACCAGGTGGCTATATAATTTTGTCCAGCTTTCAAAGAGGGCTTTTTCGAATTTTTACGTTTTTCTCCGTTCAAACTCAACAAGACTGGAAGCCGTTTTGAGGAGTCATGGTAGGTTGACATGCGCACAATACAGCAAAGTTTCAGACAGATTCATTGACAAGAACGAAAATTACTATGATTTCTAGGGTGGCTATATAATTATGTCCACCACTGTATTACCCGTTTTTTTAACTGTGCAAAGCTTGTGCTGATTGAACTAAAGATAACGCGCCGGAATAGCAAGGTCACATTCAAATTGAGTTGATGCATGCCATCGTGTCTATCACTCTCTTTGTGCTCATGTTTGCCATCCTCTACGCTGCATCTCTTACATTTTGTTAAATTGGCTAACTCTCATAATTGCTTCTGACTCTTTACCACTCTTTAGTAATCATGTTTATGAATACCTTTTGAAGCTTTTTTGGGAACTACTGATGATGGAGCACCAAGAAAGCTACACTACCGGTCTAGTTCTTAGCCCCGAAACCGGTCGTGTAAAAAACAGTAGTTACCTTTCGGATATTTTGGAATTCTTGGAATGTTCTTTCTCATTGTGGACTTATCTCTTTGTTTAAGTTAAATTGAGGCGTGGCCATCGGTTCCAAGGCGTTGAAACCATCTTTCCTCAAAATACGCAATATCAGCGTTTTGTTTCAAACTAGCCTAGAACAATTTTTTCCCACAGAATAACCTAATCCCTCAATCGTAAATGATAAAAATCTTTTCTGTCATAATCTTAAAATTTTACGATCTTATCAAATTTCACACTGATTGTGCCCTTTGAAGTCTCATCTTCACCAAAACTGACCACATTATAACTCTGAAGATTTTTTTCGAGTCTGTTATCCTTTGCTGTTTTTTTTTGCTGACTTTTCCTAAATGAATCTTTTTGTCAAGTTCTCTTGATCCCTCTTTCTGTAATAATTATCTCCATTCAGCATATTCCCTATGCAGCTCCACCTGTAGGAGATTTACGCTTTCAAAAAGCACAAGCACCCGAGAAGTGGGATGGCATAAGGGACGCTACAGGTATGTCCTTTTGGAGATTAGTCTACATTTCAGTGTGAGTTTTGTAGAATATGGACCCGCTTGTATTTCGAATTCGTCTATCACCAAAAGTCCGCAGAAATGGATTGATGAAGATTGTTTGCATGTGAATATCTTTGCTGGCGCCAATTGCATGGTGAGTTGAAAGCTTGAAAAGCGGAATTATTTGGATCATCCCCTCGTGAAAACATAGACATTACTGCGAAATTTTTTCTCCAGGAAAATCTATGCCCAGTAGCGTTTTATATCCATGGTGGTAGCTTCAATTATGACTCAGCTGTCATGTTCAAAGATGAGCTGCTTGTCAATAATTTTGGCGCAAATGGTAAGCACAATCTCATCCCTTCCTATTTATCAAATTTGCAATGTTCCATTCAGATGTCGTTCTGGTCATCCCTGGATTTCGGCTAGGTTTCTTTGGCCTGTTGACTTTTGGTTCAGACGATGTTGTTCCAAGAAATATCGGAGCTCATGGTGGGGAAAATATTTCAGGACTGGACATTACAGTAAATTTTTTCAGATATTCTTGCTGCTCTACACTTTGTCAAGAACGAGATTAAAAATTTTGGAGGAAATCCAGATGATATCACATTGTTTGGGCATTCTGGGGGTGCTACTACAGCTGCACAGTTTGCACTGTCGAAGCAGATCGATCCTGATCAAAAGTAATTCAGAAGCCTTTCGTTGTTACTATTGAAGTTGAAATTCTTAAATTTGTGATTTCTTCAACTTTTAGACTGTTCCAAAAATCTGTGATGATGTCTATGAGTTTTGGATTTACAGATGCAACTCATATGCAAAATCTTACGATGGAGCTGGCATACCGAGCAAAGGTAAGAAAGGCCGGAATTTTTTTTCTGAAGAGCGAAACTTCAACGTTTACAAAAAATGCTTTTGAAGATACGGTATTTTGGCGTTTTTCGTACATATGTAAGAAGTCTAAACCACCACTCCAATCAGCTTTGGTGTTTTTGGAGATAGAAAGCTTTGCGAATTTTATAGACAATTGTCATTACTTTCCGAAATCGGTAGTTGCTGAGAGAAAATAAACAAAAATTGATTTTATTCTGCATCGCACATTTCACCCCAATAATTTGTACCAAAGGCGATGTCGCTTTAGATGCTTTGCTACAAATACAAATTTTCGTACAAACTGTTATAATTCTCCGACTATCCAAAAATTCGAGGCAGCATTTTTTAGTTGTGGATATCTCAGTCAAACTAACCACCAGTTCCCTTTTTTAGTGTATTCCATCCAGAACAGCGGATTACAATTCGGTTGAATATGTGGAGCGCGTGGTCAAATGTCTCAGAAATTTGGACAGTATGGAAATATTGAGGTCAGTGCGGATTGATTTTACAACTTCTCGGTACTTCAATCAAAATAAATTAGGCAATTGTCCAAATTACCCTTGAGAAAGATGAAAATGAGCGGAACAATAAAAATTCAAAATCAGTATGACTGATCAAGATTGATAGAGCTGAAGAAAAAAGTGAATGAATAAGATGGTCACTGATTTGATGATTATGGAGGGAATTCGATATGCTAACGTTTAGAAAATTTCCACACATGAATGAAACGAAATTTGTGACGTCTAAGCCATGTTTTCTTGCATGTTACACCAAATGATTAGTGGACGGATTTTCATTTTAGGATACAAAGACAGATGGAAGATGAGGATGAATGGCAGAAACCCGAGTTTCTCATAATGACTGCTCCACTATTTGATGCCAAAGATCTGCAAGAGTTTCTTGCTAACCCTAAACCGCGTACGATAATGACTGGAACCACGCTAAGGGAGATGGATGATACGAACGATCCTGTTGAATACAATATAGTGGAGTTTTTGGGAATCAAAAATCGAAAGGAGATTCTGAAGCGATTTTACAACGATAGAGCTTCGAACAGGCTGTGTAGGTTTCTTGGAGTCGAAAGGTGGGAGAATTTTCAAGCTTTTCTTGCAGCCTTTAATCACTCATCGTCAACTCAAGCGATGTTCCTATCATCGTATGTAATTGGACACAAAATAAGGGAAGCTGGAGGGAAGGTAAGCTACAGCCGTTTGGATTACTGTATCAGCGCAACTTCTTGTGCATTTTCACGTCATATATTTTTTGTGTGCTTTTACTGTAATAACACAAAAGCTGCTATTTATTCGTGAAAGTTCTATTCTGCAGTGAAAATGATTACTTATTTCTCTATTTAGACATTCCTATACTCTTATGCAAATCCACGTCATCCGATGCATACCGATGATCTTTCCTACATTATGGGAGTCCATCAATTTGAACCTGATGAAAATGAGGCTGTACTGGCTGATCTATATCCCAAATTCTTCACGGACTTTATCAAATTTGGACAACCAAGACAAGGTTTGTTACAAGCTACAGGAAAAATTGTCAGAATTCAAAAAATCGTCATTATTTCACCAAGATTGGCTAATGGTGCATATGAAAGAACATTGCATCGTAATAAAATTAGGCACTTTTTAAGAAAATTAAATAATGACATGATGAGATTGAACTAGTTTTGATTTCGCACTAGAAATAAAAAGTCGTTTCACCTAGAATAAGTTCTATAGAAATTGTCGCGACGTGCCGCCATAGCTCAGTCGGTTAGAGCGTGGGTCTAATAAGCCCAAGGTCGCAGGTTCGACCCCTGCTGGCGGCAAATTGTTTTGGTTATGTTAGAGCGACACGTTACTTTGAGGTATCCAGTTCTGTCCTATTTTGCATGGAATCTTGGTATATGCTTGAATTTTGACATTTATTATTGACAGCCTTGATTGATTCCTAGAGGAGTCTAGAAATATTTTGTTTGAGTTCTTGCATAAAAATGAAGAAGACGAGTCAAGGGACGAATCAAAACAAATGCTGATAACAATAGTAATCTCCTTCAATATAAGCTTCGATAATACAGTAACTCAAATATTTTTGCATTTTTCCACCGCCAAAATTCAGGCATTCTAATAGATTTGACATTTCTTTGAAACTCGTTTGGGAGAATAGCTAAATTTCCGCTCATTCCTTTCCAAACGTGAAAGGGTACTTATTTGAATTTTGAAACCAATGTTTGCTTGAGTATCCTTACCATTTGTTGCCGGATATTGTAGAATTACTGTGCTTACACACAATCTCGTGCTTTCAGACTGGACACCTCTCCAGCCTCGTCTTGATAACTACATGCGTATAGATGTAAATCTCAAAGAGAACATAATGCCACATATGGATGTCCACTACGAAACTGAAGTCATAAAGTATTGGGAGAGCTTGATAGAGTATGATGAATTGATAACTCTGTCAAAAACGGAGGTAGGTCATTGTCTGACAACGATTTTTTGAATCAATATTTGCAATTTTCTCAGGTCAAAAGACCACATGCTGTTGTTGGAAATGTTCCTGAAACATCCTCCCATGGAAACGACACTTTCTTTTTATTTTATTTGCTACTACCTCTCTGTGCCGTGGTCATCGCTGCATTATTAGTACGATGTATGGTTTATCGCCGGAGAGCAGAAATCGATCCTGTTACGGTTCGGAGCGAAAAAACGCCCCTTCTCTCATAAGATTATAATTAGACTCTGCAATATTAGTGCTTTTATATGTATATTGTATATTAGTGTATTGTATCACTATATAATGTTTTATTAATAGTTTTTATTGGTTGTTTATATATCGTTGTCTCCACGAAGTTGCAAGTGGCCGCGTACGTTGCGTTTGCGTTGCGCCAACGCTGCGGGCCTATATACATTCCCTAGGATATATGTTATTTCAAACCATAGAATTTTTTTACATGATGAATTTTGCGAAATCTCTATTTGCTAGTTTTGCACGTTGTTCTAATTCACTTTATGATGTGCAATTGCACCATTTGCATTAAGGCACTTTGCCTGCACTATTTTTTGTAAATATCTTTGTACTCGTATATTTCCACTCTCTCATGGATATTTTAGCGTTTCTTCTAAAATTTTAAAAGAGTCAGAAGAAAATTTGCCCACTTTCTTGCTCATTAAAATTATTGTTTTTTCGTATATTATTGACTTTATTGATTCTTCACTTGTTTACATATCTGATCAAATCAATCAATAAAAATGGATAGAATAGTCTTGTGTGTTTGACCTTGGCTTCTCAGTAATGAGAATTTCATGCTGGTGCGACACTTGCACGACGTTCTTTCCTTGTTCTTCGACTCTTCTGTTGTCTCATCTTCAGCTTTTCCTGAAAATTTTATTTTTAAAAAAGGAAGGTGTCATTTATTCTAGTTAAGTATTAGGCTGAACGCATGCGAGCTGAATGCAACGCGGCTGCCGAGTACGGCGCCATGAGCGCGTGCATGGGTCATCATAACGCCCGTATTCGGCAGCCGTGTTGTAGGCACGCTCGCGTGCGTTCAGCCTACAGCGACCCGGACGATTTCGTGCAGTTGACTTTAACACCTGTATGGCCATGGCTTGTTTTTCACGTTGGATATAGTTTCGCTTGACAAACTCCTTCCGTGTAGTATCAAGTTCGTCCAATTTCTGTTTTACATCACCTGTAACGATTAGATCATTATTAATTTTGCAATCCGGTGACTTGTAAAATTTAAATCTCACCGAAAAGAGCATCTTTGCTTGGAATAGGTGCCAATTTGTTGAGAGGAAGCGATGCTTGCTCTTGAGGGCCATAGCTAAGGATTTCCTGGAGAATTTTTTATTTAACGTCCTCATAGCAAAATATTAAAGTTATCCGTGGTTAAGCTATGATGGGGGAAGATTTTATTCCTTTCCATTCTATAATGGGTCTGGAGAATTATTAGGTTGTTGCAAAAATAAGGTCCATTTTGCAAATTTTCACTTTGGAGGGCTATAACTTCGTTCAATCGTCATATTTTTGAATGCAGTCAGGACCATCAGAAACAGCAAACCTTTCGTAATTTAGCGCATGCCTGCTCATACTGATATCGCAGTTGGGAAGAAAACCACGCTCAAAAAACTAAAAGTTTTTCTCTCGAAAATCTCTTCTTTAAGAGCTTACAACTCCCTTCAAGTTTTGTTCATATGGCAATCAGCTTATTTTGTTGCAGCAGGCCAAGAGTTTATCAGGGTATAGAAAAGACTCCGGCGAAAGAGTTTTGCGAAAAGAAAAGACGAAATTCAAAAAAGTTCACTTTTTTAACTCACTTTCACTTAGCCTACTTGTTGTAGGCTTGTTAGTGTCAAATTGTAAAAATTTGAAATTCTAAGCGCACTGAATAGCTGAGTTTCTCTTGAAATATTGTAGTTGAGGTGTGCTAACCTCGAGTTTACAGAAATGGGCGAAGCTTTGGCGATTGCCTTAATTATGAGAAATTTCTGATCCATAGAATGCCAGCTGTGAGTATCTCTTTCGAGGCGTCCATTTCTCAGTCCAGATATCTCCAAAAATCCACATGAGCACGCAGTAGGTAAACAATCTTCATCCAATAGAAATGCTATGTTTTCAGAAGAATTCGTTAATTTGCGCCTGAATTGTGGCCACGGAAACTCAAGCATCGAAATCTCGATTTTGAGTGCAGCTATGCGAGATGCTGGTGAAATTCTCACAGATGAGGATAGCAGCCTATTTCCACCATCGTTCGAAAGTACATGAAGAGAGCTTTCCAATGATATGCAAATTCTATATCGAAAAGGAAAGTTTGATGGAAAAAAGCTGTTTGAAATATAGGCCTAGAAAAACGGACATTATTTTTGCAACAACTTAATACAAACAAAAGCGCTATATTGCATGCATGTTTTCACTCAATTCTTGAATTTATTCGTTTTCGGTGAGAACTTCCGGCTTCTCCTTCCCCTCTTTGTTCGAAAAATTGTCTTTAATGTGCTTTTTTTATTTATGAAAACAGATATAGAAAGTAGCAGGGTCAGAGAAATATGACAGAGTTGGGAAGAAAATTTCTAGTAAGGTCGTAGCTTTTATCTCCGAGATTCGAGATGGTTTTCAAAAGCTTTGCGGGCTTACAAATCCTTGGAAAATATTTTTCATAAAGCGAGTGAATATTTGATTTGAAAAATGTTTCAATTATTTGCGGGTAAGAGCAAGTCACTGCATAGATTTATAACTCACATATCATGAACCACTCAAAAACGGGGAAGTTTGTGAATTTTCTATTTTTGCGAGATATGTAATAGGCATGAAACTGACCGTGATCTTCTTATTTTTGACTTGCTTCATTCCTTTGATCGCTTCGTCTTCAAGCGACTTCAGCTCCTTCTCCAGTTCGTCATCAGAGATGGAATCATATTCAAATTCCATGTTGTGGCCAAGTTCCTTGGATACCTAGAAGCTTTCAATAAGTGCAGAAAGCCAAATGGCAGCAGAACTGCATTACCTTTTTCTTCATCAGAGCTAATCGTTCTTCTCGAAGGGCTTTCTGCTTCTTGATGACCTGAACTTCGTTTATCCTAGTTAAATTTATTTATTTATTCATCGTTAAAAAAACGGACCGCGTTATTCGCTTGATCCAAATCTTTGCGTATGGTGTCATTAATCACCTTGTCAAACCATTGTATGAGTCGTGCAACTTTTTGCTGTGTGTCTTGGAAGACTTTCAGAGCCTTAAAACTAAGGAATTTAGACCATAGAAAACAAAAAACCAAGAAAATTTTTAGGTTTATACCTTCTTCACAGCCGATTCGTCTTGTACGTTTTTGAACGCATTTGTAGCTGTGTCTTCCATCAGAAGTATTTCCTCTTCTGTCGCATAGGGGAATTCCACCTAAATAAGCTGATTATGGTGGATTAATTGTTTTATGTTTACCAAACCTTATTTAGATACATTCGGCAAGATTGTACATTTTGTGCTGCTGCGATGAAATTATTTCGAGCTTCAGCAGCTGCGAAGTACCTTGCTCGAGTATTGCTGTAAAACAAAAAATAATAAAAATGCTAATTCTAAAAATTGTTATACAGAATACATGCATCCCAAAATGAAACGTTATAACATGTGAAAGCTACAAGACATGGATGGAGTGGAGAAGCGAACTTGTGGGAGGAATGCGGAGAACAACCCTTCGTAGCATCGGTGGTTCAGTGGTAGAATGCTCGCCTGCCACGCGGGCGGCCCGGGTTCGATTCCCGGCCGATGCAGTCTTTTCGCATTGCACAGAAATGTTTGTGTACTCAACCTTTCTTCGATTTTCTTGATATCCTGCCATCGATTGATGCCAAAAGTGATCTGAGTGAGTGCATGGACCAATAACACTCTGCCATTTGCCCATTTAAACATTGCCAACGCTACTCGTTGCTGCCAATCCATCATCTCGTCCACCTAGACACAATATTTTAAAAAATGTTGTACTTGATGTAAATTAGGTAAACTTGTCGAGGTCTGAACTTGTACATAAATTTTTTTTCGTGTTCTTGCTGTTTATCTCAGTCAGAAATCTTGGAAATAGCTTTATTGGTCTTCCTCGAATTATGCATATTATACGATCATGTATTTTCAATCATCTCTGGTTTATTTTTCTTTATACATTCTGTCGGATTATTAATTGAAAAATTATTAGTTAAGTAGAAAGTTTACCTCGCCCTCAAGAATGTTCTCCTTTTCTGACGCATAGTCCGTCCCAAATATTCCAACTAAAGCAAATTTTTACAAAAAACTTCTAACTAGCTTTTTTGACTTACTAAGCATCTTGTCCTGCTTGTCATACAGCGCCAACAAATTGTCGGTTTGTTGTTTGTAAATTTCCATGATTTTCTGCGCCGTTTCGTACTTGACTTTCGAAAGCTCAAGCTCCTATAAATGCACAGTTTTAACCATTAAAGGATGATCTGTATTTAACCTTTTCCACAGCATCCTGTTTGTTCACAGCATCCTCATATTCAGTTTTTTCCTTCAAATGGCGAGATTCCCAATCACCCTGAAAAATCGTTTTTTCATTAATGAGAGGAAAAAATTGTCGATTAAACATCACATACTTGTTGTTTCAGAAAATCTTTGACTGAAGGTTGTTCGATGTTTTGCAGGTCAGATTTTTCACGTTCACTAGAAAAGTATCGATTTTTCCTTTGCAAAAAGTTGCAAAATTAAATGAAAAATTAAGCTGACTACTCCTCACGTTTGTTTTCTTAGCTCCTTCAGAACAGCTTCCAATTGCTCCACAGTATTTTTCAAGTTATCGGCATAGATCGTCTGTGATTCGTATTTTTTCAGCACATTTTTTCGCTCCAGCTTGTTTATGGCCTTTTCCAAGTTGATGTAGTCCTGGAAAATTCCTTGTTGATTGAATAGGATACTGCACGGTGATATGGACTCGAATTTACCTGCACAACCCCTTCAGTAAGTTCGATTTTTTCGATGTTGTCCGACTTTTTAGAATCCGTGCTACGACGGCTTTTTCTGTCTTCACCGTCGCTCTTGTTGGAACTTAGTTCATCATCGTTGGGTGAGGTGATTGGAGTGACTTTAGGGGTTTTCTTGGCTAAATAAGGGTTACGAATGCCTTAGGGGGAGGGGACTGGTGAAAAGTTGCTTACATTTGCCAAAAAATGACTTTTTCTCTTCGTCAGATTTGTCTCCTGTAGATTCTTTTGTCGATGTGTTGTCTGCTTTATCTGCCCATCGTTGGGTCTAAATTGTCTGAGAATCTTTTGCGTAGGCCGGGGAGGGGGGAGGGACCGACGGGAATTTTTTATAAGCGTGGCTTTAGTTACGTTCTGCTGGAAAGATGCTTTCCGAAATTTCTGACAATGCACGCAAAAGTTTTTTTTACAAAGTTAATTTTAATCAAGTTTAGTTGATTAGTTAATTTTAGTCAATTTTCTAAAAATTGTTTATTAGAGGTAAAACCAGACATTTGCGCAAAGTTGTAATTATCCCCCTCCCCCTCGGTCCGCCACTTCTCAGTAAGGAAAATAGGTAAAATATGTAAAAATTTGTTATAAAACTCTTACCTCTTTCGATTTCCCCCTTGACGCTCCAGAACCCATCTGACGGCGTTTTGATGGTGATTTCGATGCTTTTCGGTATTGTGAAATTGTGCCTAAATCTAAAAATAGTCAGTCAAATCTAAAATGAAAGAAGGAACTGGAAAAAACGTACCAGATATGAGACTAAGAGAATATGAAATGAAGCGTTGTCGAGCGCTTCGTCGTTTTTGTCTCGAAACAACCGCTCACCATGGCGACTTCTTAGAGATGAAACGATTCTTGGATGACTATTATTCTGTTGCTATGTACTTCTGTTATAAACAGTAGGGCAAATGGTCGAATTGCGTTGAAACTTGAGATTTTGCCTGCAATAAAAGATGTGATGGAAGTGGCTATTCAAGTTTTTGCGCATGAAAATGAAATGAGCTTTTTTGTATGGCAACGTTCTGTCGAAATTCCTAATAAAAAAGGTAATGTGATCCAACCAAATGGATCAGTCATATTTGATCAAAATTGTGTGGCGGAAAAATGCATCGTCCGACATCGAAATTCCGGCCTCTCGATACTCAGATTTTCTTATTTCTATGTAGGTGATCTTATCCAGAAAGCTTGACGATGTTATTGTGCCCTAGAAATTCAATAGAGTTTTTATTTCGTTCACTATAGTCAATATGTACGCAGCTATACTTTTTCCCTTGATTCATAAAAAACACATTTTGGAGCATTTGAAGGGTAGATCGTTTTGCTTTTGTCTTCGAAAAAAAGTTAAAATTTTCCTTTATACATATATGATTAATCACCCCAAAGAGCACGCTAATTTCTGCAATACACTTCAAAAAACCTTTTTGCTTCCATGCGTTTTTAAATTAGAGAAGCTAATTCTACACCTGTTAATGTGGCCGCGTGGCGCAATGGACAACGCGTCTGCCTACGGAGCAGAAGATTGCAGGTTCGAATCCTGCCGTGGTCGAGACGTTTTGCAATGCTGGAATTTCAGCAACTTCGGCTTACTTCGTTTTCCTCTCGTCTACTATATGCAAACAGAAGTCATTGATTCATAACAAACGTCGATTTTATTTCAGTGCTAGAACGGCGGTCAGAGTGGTAGTGAAAGTCTTAGGAAGGCTGTTATGGACCAAAGTAAGTTTTTTACAGCCCAAATCGCTGCTTTTCACTTCCCAAAAACAGCGTTATTTCAAAATCGAGCAAAATTAGCACAACAGTCGAATAAACTTCATTCTTTTTGTAAAATCATCGGTATCAATAGCATTGCAGATAATTTTAGTGCCTTTGCTTACTGAATTTCAGAGATTAGTTCTACAGGGAATGGGCAAGAAATCACAATCAACAAGGAAAATGTTCCGTCTTGGAAAACTTACTAATTAAGATATGATTTGTTTGGTCCAAGTGTTGAGAAGGCGCTTAACCTGATAATTACAAGTTTATCCTCTATGTTGAAAAAATGTATTTGTGTGTGTGTTTATCTTTACAAGAAAATATTCACTTCCATTGAGATTGTCCGTAATTCAGTTCTTCAAATCTCTCATAAATCCTCAGTGTCATAAGTAGCTCAATAAGTTTGGGGAAAAAAAGAAAGTGGTGTAGTCTCGCAAAATTGTTGTTCCTCTTTTGTCTTTGTATATTTCTGTCGCAGTTTTTTAGTCCTTATAGTTTTTATAGTTTGGTGTTTTGTGATGGTGTAATGCGAAGTCCCGAATTTCTTTGTGCTGTTAATTAATGTGAATTTTCTATCAAACTCACTTTAGAAAATTCATTAGTATAATTTGTTCAATCTAAATAAACAATTGTTCCATTTTTCCTGAAAGAAATTTCAAAGCAGGTTTGAAGAAGGTCCCCAGATTTTAATATAACCGCAACAGTAGTCTAACCTGGATTTATGCTAAGTTGGCGTTTCAACTGAATCTTCACAAATGTTCACAGTAATCTCTTCATTTTCCATATTGTGATAGGATAAAACAAATGTCTCTTTAAATATGTTATAGAAATGGATGTTTTGCCAAGCCCAGATTGGTACGGTGGAATCTTTATTGACCTGAAGTCAATAAAGATTCCATTCATTTCCGTTCAATAACTGAGGTCGATAAAGATTCCACCGTACCAATCTGGGCTTGGCAGAACATCCATTTCTATAACATATTACGAAATAAGATGCCCAATTCAGAGAAGAGAGAACCTGGAGTCTCTTTAAATATTTTGTAAAACTGAAGTATAGGTGTTGAGAACTGGATTGGATCCTCAATCTAGCTAGATTCATCGCACTCAAAGAAAATATTTAGCTAGGTATGAAGCAATGAGTTCCCGTACGGAAACTGTTCGTATGGCGTAGTGGATAAAGCGGTTGACTCACATGGGCTTGACAGAAAGTTCGGAACCGGATGTAGTCTAAGCAAGTTTTGCGGGAACAAAATAAACAAAGGTGGGTAAGGGTCATAGGACTCGACAGAGTGTGTGGACGCGTGGTCGAGTGGATGATGGCTCGGGCTGCCGAGCACGTGTTGGAGGTTCGGTTTCCGGTGCATGTGCACGTTGGTCCATATGATGGTCGGAATGGAGTGGGGTTTGGATTTGGTGCCGGTGCGTTGGGGGGGGGGGGTGTATCGCCTGACTTTGGTGGGATCCCTGGGCGTGTTTTGCGGTTTCTGCTGACGGGGTCTTTTTGTCGCCAGGGGGTGCGGGGTGCGCACTTTCCTTGGGGTGCTTGGGTCCTCCACTGCTTTGCCCTGCTCCGGTACCGCTCTTGGATCTCCTTTCCGATTGCCTTGGTCGCCCCTCTTGCTTTCCCGCCCCGGGTTCCTTCCCTCTCTCCTCCTCGGCTTGCCTGCTTCACCTGTGCTTGCTTCCCTCGCTTGCTCTGCCTTGTTCTCTCTGTGGTACACCCCACCTCGTCCTACTCGGATGCAGTTTTACCCAAGAGCCTTTATCTTTGCTTCGTATCCCTCGCTGTTTTGACTATGGCGTAAATTGTAAAGAAATTCGGCCCCTCAATTGAACAATCTGGTCCCCTGTATCGATAAAAATTCCTTGTACACCATACCTAGCATCTGATGGGTCTGAACTCGCCATCACTCGATTCGTAGTACATCGACTTACCTCTACACCATTGAAGACACTTGTTTTGGTGGAAATATCCTGCTCTTCAAACAGAATCAATCTCGTAACGTGATAAAGATTTTAGCTCAAATTTTCACAACTCCTTCTTCGGTTTAGTTACCCAAGTTTGAGGTACTCAATGGTGATTTTTGCAATAGAAAGACCGTTTCTCAGCAAACCTAATGCCGAGATCTAGAGTAGAACCCTTGACCTTCTGCTCAAAGGCCTGCATACTTGCTCCTGCGCCATTCATTGAGACTGTGTTGATGCTGATATTTCTCTACAAAGAACTATTTTCTGAAAAAAGAAACCGCTGATTTTCCTTCACGAGGATATTTTCCAAGCACGAACCACCTTCATTCTGAAGTATGTAAAGTGTTTAGGACTCGTGAATAGAATCTAAAAGAGTTGATTTCCTTTTGACTCAGGGACAATGCAAAGAATTTCAAAAATTTCTGACTATGTTCTTTTCTGAGGCTTGTCTTATATTTTCGCAAAGAGCTTTTCCATGCTGACTTTGGATGTATCTTCTCATAAGGAGAACAAGTACAAATCGAACTCAGTTATCTAGTACCAAGCACGTGTTTATCATTTTTAGTTGTTTTGTTTTGATTTAATTGTAGTTTATTTTTATTCGTTTAGCTACATTTTTTTGGATTTTTCTTGGTTTGATGACCACCGAAAAGTGATGCACTCCACATCCATGTACAAGAAATCTCTCCATTTCTTAGCTGGGAAATGAAGGATGTCTGCAACTATACTCTTAGCGCCGTTTCTTTTTCGAGAATACGCTTATTGCTTTACTTTTACAGTAGATCCATAGCTCGCAGTATTAGTCAAATGAACTCGTAGTCTCTCAGTAAGTTCAAGTCGATCCACTTTTGTGGTTGAAAAGGTATTCTTTTGTCGAATCGTAAAGGTCATCGGTAAACAATGTACCGAAAATAGGGCTTTATCAATCTAAGAAAATTCTGTACACTATGCGTAGCAGTCTGCCAGTTGGATTTGACGACATCCGACAAAATGCCAGACACGTGGCAATCGCGAGTATGCCCGCCGAGTATCTAACAATCTATTATAGTAGGATTCTCAAAAATTTCTTTCGTTTGTGATTAAAGGAATTGGATTAAATGTGCAGTATGATAATAGCTAGTCATTACCAGAGTCAAGCGTGGGGTGTGGCACGCCACACCTGGTGGTCGTATTGAGGAGTCAAAAAGGGAGGGGGTCGTAGTTGGGTATTCTGGTATTAGTTATGACATGATATTTGTGAGCAGTTTGTCAGGTAACCCCAGGCGAAAAAACACATGAAGTAGACTATCTTAGCATGCCAAAGACGTGCAACGAAGCTTAATGAGTATCATATCCATAATTAGCATGTCAATCAATTTCTATAGACAAAGTTTGAGCGAATTCTGAAGTTTTAAGATACTAAGCCACCTAAGTGAAATGGTCAAATTTCAACATAGTTAACTTTGTTTCAAAGGTGAATTAGCTATCCGTTTTTACACTAAAGAGAAGTACTACTCCTTCTTTGTCCATGCCAAAAATTCCGCTTTAAAAGACCTCCAAACTATGGATTTAGAAGCCAACCAAAATCTCGTTTTTCCCATTTTTCGGTTTTGTTGGCTGTGCTTTCACCGAGTATTACTCAGAGCTAAGAAGATGAATTAGGCTCAAATCACTCTTATGGAATCTACGAGATTTAAGCTACCGATTCATATAAATACTGTTCGCTAAAAATGTTGTTTTGATATAGTTAATGGGGTGTGGCACAACCCCCTCACTGGTTACGACCCCCTCCCCCCTGTGGCCTTTAGGGGAGGGGGGGGGGGGGGTGGAGGGCGTAACCAGTGATCGTGTGCCACACCTCTTGCTTGACCCTGGTCATTACTCATTCACGGAGAAAGGCTCGAAAAAAGGTAGAGGACGTTATGTAGCTGAAAGATGACGTCCTGCGTCGAACTTGAAAATTTTTCGTAAACATCGGAAGAGGCTACAAAAAGTGAATTTTTTTGCTTACTCTTCAGTTCAGGAAGATAATTCTAAGCTCCTTGCAGCCATTTCGTAAAACAAAAATTGCAGTTTTGCTCTTCCCGCCCTGTCCTCGCTGTCAGCAGTACATCAGCTCAGTACTCAATCAAAACGTATCAAACACTGATAGCGAGAAATTTTTGGAAAGGGGGGGGGGGGAAGGGGGAGAGGGGGGAGGAAGCGGCGTTTTTTACACTATAATGCAGACAATATAAATAAGAGTAGCGAGAGAGTCAAACCCAGAAAAAGTCCGTTTATAAAGTTCAAAAAATTCTCCAGCATTGACAATCAAAAACAAGTCACTAGCACAATTTCTAATAAGTAGGTTCGACACAGAAAGCTGCAGGGTAGCGACGGCAAGAAAAAAAAAGGAGAATTTTGGTACGAATGCATGTTTTCGTTCGATCTATGTTCAGACTATTCTTGTCAAGGTTTTTGAGGTAAGGGGTTGTACCCACTACTACCTAATTGAGTGTTAATCAGCATAATGATTGTGTTCTGTGTTTATTTTACAGTAACGGATTAAGTAGGGATAGGATAAACAGTAAGATACTCTGGTGATCACTGATTATTCATAGAAGATGAAGACCATGATATTTGAAAGTAGCAGTAAAGGTGGGGGAGTTGAAAGTAATAACAGTGATTCTTGTATGGGAGATAAACTTAATCTGCTAACACATCATTCTTGGTCTAGCAAAATTTGATGACATGTCTGCAAGTCACTGAAGGGAGACGGGTTGCACAATTCATATCTCGAATAAAAAGCTCACAAATGACAATAAAAATCAGAAGAAAAAACTGGCGCAATTTATCGAATGATTGAAGTTTTGTTTCGCCAATTTCCTGTATTTAAGAAATTTTTATGGATATGACTTAAAGGCAGGGGATCGGCAAAACTTAACAACGCATGATTTTAACGCAGTAGGTCTCAGACACTCGCTGTTGACTCGCGCAGCCCAAAGTTTTGTGTAAGCGCTGAATGAAGGCGCGACACAAGTAATCGGCCTCGCGAGGAAATCCCGAGACAGCATCATGTGTCGGAACAATGCTGCCCGAGACAACACTTTGGCGCGACCACGCATCTTGCAGGAAATACGCGGCAGCTCGAGGGCGACACATCCTGTTGTCCGGACGCAAATGGAGCGCGTTATCTCGCAGTAGTAATTTCGCTTTATCCCTACTTGCTGTACATTACATATATGTATATATTATATGTGTATGTATAAATATACATTATATATATATGTCAGTGGCGTACCGAGGGGGGGGGCGGGGGGGGGGGGGCGCGCGCCCCCCCCCCCCCGAGAATGGGTCGCGAAATTTTTGAAAGTTACCTATGTGGGTTATAAAAATGTGCAAGTGACTTGTTTATATTTGTAAATAATTAAAATAATTTTTAAAAATTTTTAAAAATTCAAATTAGCTTTGTAAAAAAATTTTTTTCGGGGGCGTGGCTGACGCCACGCCCCCTTTTTCTAGATTTTAGGGGTCGGGGACCCGCAAAAGTTTTGAGAAGCACCCCAAAAAAATTTTCGGAGTGCGTGGCTAACGCCACGCACCTTCTTTAGAAAAAATTTTTTGTCGCGCCCCCCCCCCCCGAGCCGAAATCCTGGGTACGCCACTGATATATGTATATATGTACACGCATATATATGAATTCTACAAAGTCTTAACCAATCTATTACTTCTAAAATGGCATAAGGATACTTCGGGGAAGTCAAACTACTATGCTTACTATCTTAAAGCTTCACGATATGGAGATACACGATGAGATAGAAGTGTACTTAGTAACCGTCTAAACAATGAGAATCTCGGATTGCAAATAAGTGATAAGCAAAAGCGGGAGTAGAGTCAAGGCAAATGATATGATAGTGATATGTAAGTACAGCAAATTAGAAAGAATTAGTAGCAGATGGGCTAAAACTTGTCGGGGATGGTCTTTTCTATTTCCTTGACGCATGTGCAAGGTGTATACTTTAAGAAAGGAGAATGAGCACTATGTCCAAAAGAAATTCATCCGACACTTCATAAAATTGAGAAACGGAAATTTGAAAAGCGCTTGACGTAGTCTGACAGCTCCTTCTTGTCAACAATACGGAGCACCTCTGCAATGCAGAACAAAAGATATCAAGATTTGTGTGGTAATCCACTCACTTCCTTTTTTCTCCTCGTCTCCTTTTGCTGCAGCACTGTCAGCCCATTTCCTTCTCCGCAGGGCAAGGAAGCAACCTAAAGAAAAGATAGCTTACATCACAGCAAGACTGGTTTGGCGTGAATGTGGCGTGCCACACCCCACAGCATCGACAACATCGACGACACCGACAACCTATGGCCGTTCCCACAGGTGGCATGTGGCAACAGCAACAACATGTTAACAACAATGCGTCGGTTGGCTGTTTTGCGTATGTGACATAGGTGGCATAGGTGAGCTGTCGTGGAATGGACGATTTACTATACACCCCCCTCAATTTCTTTTCAAAACAAGCAACACGGTCCTATGTCGTGCATCGAAGATGGTAAGTTCAAATGAGAGTGACTCAAAAAAAAAACCAAAACAAATCAAAATTTACGTAAAGAATGGCAATGAAAACATATTATTTACCTCAATGATGCAAACGTCTGGCCTTTCCAATGTGCCATCAAAGGGAATCCTGGCCACTTGCTCAACCCACTGGATTACTGCATCCATAAAATGTGGAATTAAGTGCACCGTCTCTCCGCAGTAGTCGCCAAGTCGCTCACGATCAGTAACCTGTAATTTGAGCTTTTCTTCATAATAGCCTGATATGTTTCAGCATGTAAGTTAAGAACCAGTGAAGAAAATAGGCACCAAAATAAAGCCAAAACTTACATGCTGAAACATATTAGGCTATTATGGACAAAAACTCAAATTCCACAATCCCACTATCACGGAGATAGTCGAGCTTTGATTTCTAGAGAAGAAGCTTCAAAATTGGATTTCAAATAAAGTTAATGTTGGATTGGAATGAAATTAATGGGAATAAGAGGGCTTAGGTGGGATGGATGGAATGCACGAATTTGGAAATAGGTAGCAAAAAACCTGGAATGATGCAACATGAGCTGAGATTTGAAATGCGCGTCGATATTGCGAAACTGCTCGCTGAGTCACTCATCATCTCCCGATTTCCTTTCGCGAACAACCGCAAAAGCTGTCAAAATATTGTCTCGCGCATGTCTACGCCCTTTCCCGCGAATCCCTCAAAAAGGGGCGGATCTCCGGCGCGAGTCAACAGCGAGTGTCTGAGCACCATTGGAGGCTGATCGCCGCAATGCTATAACCATTGGGTCCTGCAACGATTCAGCGTCATCAGCCTTGCTCCACTCGTCCAATTTCAAAGGGAAGGGCATTCAAAAACGCATGTTTTCGCCGTTTTCAAGCTATCTAAAGTGGATTTCCGGGATCAGCGTATTGAATAACCCCAGGTAAGCAAAAATTTGACTAGGTTGCGATTTGCCGAGCCACTGCCTTTAAGGATCATAAAAGATAGTGATGAGATTACGAAACAAAATCGCGACGGCCGAGGTCAAAATTTGTCTTGTCGATTTGCTCCACCCCGGAATTCGGACAAAATACTACGAGACTAAAAATCAATAACTTAATGGCAGAGTGAACTTATTCAGAGCTGAAATGAATTTGGGTGATATGAATGGAAGAAGCGATGAAAACGAAGATGACCTTAGTAGTTACACAAAATTCTCCTTCACAAAAATATTCGTAAATGCAAATATCAATCTATATAGCTGTGAGGTCCTTTTATTGGAAATATGAATCTTTGCAGCGTTGGTTGAGAAACGTCCTGAGATGTGTGCTGCTCCTTGTCTGGGTAGTGGAACGAGCTCCGCATTCTAGGCCCCATCCGAGGACTACTGGTCAGGGTCCGGCACAGATGGTCTGAGGTCAAACTGGACTTTGTTTTTGAAGTTAGAAGCAACGGGGATATCGTTTTTGAGAGGTCTTGGGGGAAGCGCCGATAAAAAACGACGAACATCTCAGGTTTTACGAGCTGAACGTGTTCTTACGCAAGCGCGCGAATTTCCGCAATTCTCAAACAAATGGCTTGTTTACAGCGCAAAAACAATCACATAACCCCGAATTTGGGCTATGTGTATACAATGTTACTCCAAGCTATGTTATGTAAAAAGTTTTGAAAACTTATGTGCCCTAATATCCGTTCCCGAATTTGTTGGCACCAAACCAAATGGGTTGGTTCGGAGCATAAATATTGGAGAGTTCACATAAGTTTTGGCCCTTTTTGGATTGGACGATTAGAACGGTCAAAAATTCAGTGAAGAGATCGAAGTAAACCATTGCCTCCCCTCTTTTTTGAGCCAAAAGTAGTGTACAGTCGGTTTCATCCCGGATTAGGCGAGATATTCTACGTGGAGCAGCGCATGCGCATCGCTGGAGGCTTCGCGAGCGCATAGCGCTGGCATTTTGCCAAGCAAAGACTAAGGAAATTGAAGAGACACAGACATGGGTTCTCAGCACGATAGGATATACTGTAGCTGCGAAACGGCGCGAGCTGTTGCGAGGCGGACTCCCGCCAATCCAATTTCCGCCTAAAGCGGGCCGAAACTTACTGTAAATCTATCCGTTGAAAGCTTTTGCGCTCCAATCAAATGCGGTGTCCTTTAAACTATGTAGCGAAAAATGCATCGCCAGATTGTTGAGGCCACAGATTTTTTTGGCCCAGGAAGTTTTCGACATTCTGAGCATTAAAATACCAACCCAATGACGGAGCCCTTAAGCCTTTTAGCCTTTAACTCGAAATGTTTTCTTTTTACTTTTTTTGTTATACTAGATACCTCAAAATGCTCTTTTTCGCTTTTTTATTGTTATTTTGATTGAACAAGGGTTCTCTACTGATTTTTATGTCAAGAGGGACTTCGTAAATTTTCGCGAAGTCATGGGGGACTTCGTTTCCAAAAATGCTTCAAACCAACGCGTGCCGAGCCCTGCTACTGGTCCTTAACCCATTGAGTACGACGCCTAATTTTGCATGGCGGCGCTGTGGGACGACGCGATTTTGCACAACACTTTCAATATGGGAAGGCTTTGTAGTAGCGAGATGCAACGTTGTTTTGTGAGCAAGTCTGGACATTTTCTTAGACGACGGAGCCAGGTCTCAAGAATGCAAAAAAATTGGAAAAAAATATCAATGGAAAAAATACTAGACCTACAAATAATATGACTTTGAAAGAGGTGTGCCACCGGGGTCCACATCGTCCCTGACAGCAAAAAGTGCGTGGAACGAAGTCCCCCATGACATCGTCGTCAATGGGTTAACGGTGCCCTCCATCCAGATTCTCGGCTTCCATGTTTGTTTGTTTTGGGGCCTTTTCATGTCCATGATTCCGAAAATGAAGTCGAGAACAAGCAGAAACCCCGACAATCTCCGTTGTTGAGAACCCGCAGGTACGTCGGGTGATTGGATAAGCGCGCACGAATAGGCGGGCATCACTGGAGGGGGAGGTGCCGTCTTAAGGTCGTCATCATGCATCTTCACTATTCCGAAGCGATTACCTTGCTTCCAAAGCGACATTTTGAGCCGGGACTAAGGCGGCTTGATAGGGGTCCTACTATTGTACGCTACCAAAAGCTCAAGCCTACCAACCTAGGCTGGACGGTGCCTTTGAGCGAAAAAGTAGCACGCAGCGGAAGCCCTATACGGCGGAGTTCACCTCCCCACCCGTAATTAGGAAACTGTGTGGAGATCAGAATATGAAAATAGTGTGTATAAGGACTTTTACTGATGCATTAGTATGAAAAGTGATAGTATTTTTATTACGGAAACATAGAATATGTACATTTTAATGAATAGCAGATGAGATTCGATAGTTTGAGAATGCTTATGATTATTCTTCATATCAAAAACAATCTACGCAGTCGTTGAGGCAATCAGTAGTGGAAGCACAGCTAACTCCAGACTGGTGCCAGCATTGCTTTTCCTGCAAATACTTTAAAATAATAAAGCCCAGTCGCTTTCTGTGATTTGAGTCTATTCCAGTTTCCAGTCCGGATGAGGCTAGTATTGGCATGTCTCGTAACGGTTTGCGCCGCGTCCAGGTTTGCTTTAAGCCATTAGGCCGGCGCCTTTGCGTTTATGACAATATACAAAAGCTAAGCGCCTATGCATATAAGAGCTGCACTGGGTAAATCCGTAAAGATCTGGCAAAATGCCAACTCGCAGAGTTTCAGCGATTAGATGGCGCTGGAGGTATGCCTTGGGCCTCGTGGTGGGATCTATCTGTTCGCCGTACAACTGCGACTCAGATACGTTCTCCAACTCGTTTCCTTCACTATCTCCGGCACTGCTTTCCCCGCGCACGAGCTGAGCAATCGAGTAGCGCTGCTTTCGCGAGAGTACTCTCTGTCAACAGGATTGGCGACTTGCGGGTGGGGCTCGCGTTGTCGCGTCCGCCTCGCCTGGCTCTGTCTGCACCTCTTCGCGATCGTGCTCTATAGTGATTGGAGACCTTCCTTTCCCACGCTCCGATGGGAAAGTAATAAGAGAGCACGGTCACGAAAGAGGTGCAGAGCCCAAGCATCCCGCCCTCCAGCCGCCAATCCTGTTGAATCAAAGGGTACAAACCAACATCTAGCCGATAGTACCCCCCCCCCCTCCCCGACCTGGCGGCATGTTTCGCCGTCAGGTCGCCGTCAACTTTACGTGAAGTCGGCGGGAACACCGACCTCAAATCTGTGCCCTCCAATCCCTTTTCACCACGATTTTCCTGATCGAGGAGGTCATTGTGATCTTAGAGAACCTCACTTGGCAATTAGATTTTAAAAACTCCCCTGGATAAAGTTGTTGAGGTAGGCGGGAAGAGCTGGCGGCAACTTCGCGAGCTGACCTGGCGGAATCTCGTCGAAATTTTAGCGCTGAGATGCCGCCAGGTCAGAGAGCACGAGAAATAGCGTGCTCATTTGAGAGATCAAGGTGCCACCACCCCGACGTGCCCCTACCACGTCGAGAAGGCGGCACCTTGCTGGCGACGTCTGCAGGTTTGCGTCGCGCGGCAATATCACACAATTCACGCCCAGCAAAGAAACCAAAAAAATTATTTTCTATCGAAGATCTATCATTTTTGCCATTATATGGGTTTTCCTCCTCCAAATTGATGATATGTATGCACAAGAAACGACTACTGATATTACAACACCTTAAAGAACGCCATTTTCTTTTGCAGTTGCTTCAAATCTCATTTGCAACGTTTCGTCTCTCGCTCGCTCGTATCAGTCAGCTTTTTATTAGGTCAACTCCATCGTTGTATTGGTCATGCTCACATACAGGCGCTCACTACTTAGGCAGCGCTTCTATAATTGCTGCCGCTTCAGAAATTGAACGAGTGGTCGAATGGTTAGTGCGGCGGCGCTTGAGGTTAACGCACGCAGGTTCGAAGTTCGAACCCGCGGTATGTCGCTGTTTTGCGGCTATCAGCGGCATCAAAATTTCATGAGCGTAGGACTGCGGAGTAAGACTATCTAAAACTATTAGATCAATCCGCGAGCTGTCGCCAGAGTTGGCAATTTTCCGTGATGTGTGCCAACTTGGCGGCATCTATGATGCCACCAGGTAAGGTAGATTACTACCGGCGCTTGAGGCACTTTAATGGCTGACGACCTTGGCAAAGGCCTCGAGACACGTTCGTGAAGACCCGAGCCGCGCCGGAATGGGATCCCATGTATGCTTGTTATAACCAAGCGTTGTGCAATCGCACAGCATGGTACCCTAACATTTTCTGTTTGAGCGTCTATATTTTCATTTCTTGATTTCTCGAAGAATTTGCTTGAGTTCCGTCGTCTTACAATAATTTCGATAATTTTTTCGTCTGATAATCCCCATTACCTGTTCAGATACACAGTTCTACTATTAAGTGGCTGTGTTGGTCTCCACTTATGGTCCAAGACCTTTTCACCTTCTGCGAGGTGATGACGCAAAAGATCCAGCTGAAATTTGCATATACGCAAAATTGCGTATGCACTGGAAAAACCCACCTCGGCGACAGCAACGTATATAGGCAGGGTCAAGCAAGGGGTGTGGCACACGATCGCTGGTTACGACCCCCCCCCCCCCTGATTGCTGTCTTAATAAGACCCCCTCCCCCCTAAACTATACACTTAAGATAGCATTACTTGAAGGCCCTATCAAACATAATGGGCAACATATCCATAATTAGCATGTCGAATAACCCCTGTAGATAAAGTGTGAGCGGATTCTGAAGATTCAACATACTAGACTACCTAAGTGAAATGGTCATTTTTCAACATGTTTATCATTGTTTCAAAGGTGAAGTAGCTATCCGTTTTTGCACTCAAGACAAAGCACTATTCCTTCTTTGTCCACCTCAGGAATCCCGCTTCAGAAGACCTCCAAACTGTGGAATTAGAAGCCAACCAAAATCTCGTTTTTTCCATTTTTCGCTTTTAATGGCTGTGCTTTCACCAACTATTACTCAGAGCAAAGAAAACGAATTAGGCTAAAATTACTCCTTTGAAAACTAGGAGATCTAGGCTATCGATTCATATAAATAGTGTCCGCTAAAATTGTTTTTTTATATAGTTAATGGCCTGCGGCACCCCCCCCCCCCCTCAAAACCTGCGGCAGCCGCAGGTTTTGAGGGGGGGGGGGGTGCCGCAAGCCATTAACTATATCAAAAAAACATTTTTAGCGGACACTATTTATATGAATCGATAGCCTAAACCTTGTAGATTCCATAGGACTATTTTGAGCCTGATTCGTTTTCTTAGCTCCAAATAATATTTGGTGAAAGCACAGCGATCAAAAGCGAAAAATGGGAAAAACGAGATTTTGGTTGGCTTCTAATTCCACAGTTTGGAGGTCTTCTGAAGCAGGATTCCTGAAATAGACAAAGAAGGAGTAGTGCTTTGTCATGAGTGCAAAAACGGATAACTAATTTACCTTTGAAACAAAGTTAACCATGTTGGAATTTGACCATTTCACTTAGGTAGCCTAGTATTTTGAACCTTCAGAAATCGCTCACACTTTGTCTACAGGGGTTATTCAACATGCTAATTATGGATAGGATACGAATATCATGTTACCACTATTATCAGATTACCCAACTACGACCCCCTCCCCTTTTGACTCCTCAATACGACCCCCCAGGTGTGGCGTGCACCCCACGCTTGACCCTGTATATAGGTCCGACCATTACAATCCAGTTCACTGCTTCGGTGCATGGCGGAGTGGTTAATGATCCCTAGGTTGGGCTGGCTCGATAGTATAGAGAATAATCAAAATTTCTTACCATTGTAACGAAAGTAAGTTACTTTATCTTGTGGTAATAACACTGATGGACTATAGCTTTGTTGTGTCTCTTGCCCTGCCAAAGTGGTTTCACTCAAACCAAGCGTCGAACTACCAGTGCGAATTTATATTCTACGTTCGGTCTGCTATTACAGATTAGTCATCTCATATGATCATATGTGCCATTTGACACATAGTGTCCGTCTTTGCCTTCCCCATCCTAGATTGGCCATCGAAGGCACCATAGTGAGATTTTGATACTGTATAATGGCAGAGCTCCCAAGAAAGTAATCGCCCAAGTCCCGCTACAAAAGACAATTTCCGAAGCGAGAAAATTGCCCTAGAAGATGCAAGCTGCAGGGGAAACTCCGCCCATCAAGTGTGGTCTGAAGTCAATAAGTCTAAAAGGCTTAATGTATTTAAAGTTTTCATAAACTCTCTCTTCACTATGATTAACAGATTTTCAAAGTTTCTATCTACCATGCTGGCCAGCTTCATACCCATTTACTTCGAAACACCTACTTGATGGGAGCGGAGAGTCCTAAGCCACTCGTACCTTCTAGGGCAAATTTCTCGCTTCGGAATTCATCTTTTGCAGATAAACTGGGGCAGTCACTCAGTTAGAGGCTCTGCTATCATATAGCATCAAAATCTCACCATCCTCGATTTGGTGGATGGTACCTTTGGGTAAGCCATAGAGCGAAGATGGAAGATTGCAGCAAATCGGAAGAAGCGCTATTTCGTATCCAAAGTGAACAGAAAGCATCAATAGTATGAAAGAAAAACTGTTGGAGGTGTCCATCTCCAATTCTAGGATGAAGACGGCTAAGATGGGCATTGTGTGTACTAACACACATGACTGAATGAGATGACATGACTGTGCGCATCTAGAATGACACTTTTTTGTGGCAATGTATAAACGTTTGAGTACCTGTTTTATTTGTTGCCAAGATAGCATTTTTTAGATTCGCAAGAGCATCTTTATCTTCGGCAACCTGTACCATTACTAAGCATTACTAAGCGTAAGCATCGTCCTTAGGGGTGGTTTGTGATACGAAGGGGCCGCTTGTGATACGTATCACAGGCCCGCATCTCATTTTAAAGGGCACGTTAAAGGATTGGACCAATGCAGATCGGAGCTCATGGACCCCTCTTTACAACTATGTGCTAATCTGGGTGGATGGATCTTGCCTGGACGCTGCCTTTAAGAACATCGACATTATATCGAAACATGTGAAGCTGTTGCCAATTGTAATAATTTGCGAAGGTTTCGCATTTCATCTGTAGAACTGTTGGCCCTGGAGTAACCGCTGGCGACTCCAAGGCCAGAAAAAATCACGTTCAATATATGATAGAAGCAACAACTTATCAACAACTTATCCACATACTATTATCACAATAAAATGACAAATTTTATCAAAGGAAGCAAAGCAGTATAGTTCAACAACAACAAAAGCTATAATGAGACTAGTGATAGCGTCAAATGCAAAATAAATATCTACTCGTATTCCAAAAAAGGCAATCTTTGGTCAAATGTGAAAGCGATCACAATAAGATGTAGACAGAAAGGATGGTAACGATTAGTGTTTGAAGAGCTGCTACTGCTAGATTAGTGCCTGCCTGTCTCCTGCAAAGAAATCAAATAATTTATATCAAGTGAAGAACTTCTATCAAAGTAGCTATTGTTGGGGAAAAAGCAGCGCCAACCAAAGTGAATAATGCGGTTTTTGAAGATCAAAAAAGTGCTATTTGCGTCTGAGCTCAATATAAGAATAATCAAACAAATACACACTTTCTAAATCACTTGCGCTGAGCGTTACAATTTCTTTATTGTTGCATAGGATTTTTTCTATTGATAGCAATGTGTTAGTAGTTAGTAAGCCAAGCGAGGTTAGTACTTTATTAGTTAGTGGTGGCCTGACGTTTCGACGGGATCGTCTTCTTCAGAGGCCTAAAGTGGTAAGAGATCAATGATTTTATGCCTTACCCCACCAGAAACCTCTTCCATCCTGGCTAGCCTCTACTTCACCGAAACTCCTCTCCGAAAGAAGTTGTATTTGAAAGTCCAGATTTTTAATGCTATGAGTGGCATAAAATTAGCTAAAAGAGTACATAAACTGCTTAGGCAATCGATTTTCTATTAAGTATATTGACTGCGAGGAAGGAACAAGCCTGGATTCGCATAGGGTTACTTGTACAGCTTTTCGCTAGTTCTATGACAAATGAGGCATGACAAATTTAAACATTCGTAATTTCGATCAGAGAGTGTTCCGCAGAGACGGTAGACAAATTTGAAATCATCGCAATGCCTACAAAGTGATATAGGTTTTATCTGGAAAGGCTACTTCGATCAAAAAGGCTCCCTTGTAAGCTGACACTGCACGCGTCGAAACCCTACAAAGTAAACACCAACGCTTGAGCGCTGTCTTCTAAATATACCTGACGCAAGCGACATTTTGCCGAAATTTACGGCACAAATATGGAAAGGATGTCGCTTATCCGTGACCCGATAGAAGACATTCCAAAGCGATACACCGATGTGCCGGCTACACCACGGAAAGTTCAAAAGTTATATAGGCAAATCTTAGTGATTATCTCGCGAAGCGAATGTTCTGGGCGAAGATAACCAAGAAAATGGGCACACGGTTTTGTGGGACTGATGGGCTTACTGATGTTAGAAGTTAACTGGCGACTCCTCCACCTGGCTTTGGACGTCAAATGAAGGAAGTCTGGGTTGTTAGCTAGAATTTTTCGACTCGATCACGTTTGAGCAGCGTGTCGCTGGATTTCTGGTCAACGGTTTTTGCAGCGGACCCTGCCCATAAACTCAGGCGGAATCCTTAATATTCTACTCATTCGATTCAAGAAACTCATTGCCGAGCCTTTAATAAACTACATAAATTTCCACTTTCCATCATGCATCTTGCGCGTAAGTCAGAATCAAGTATGAGGTCCGCACGTGTAAAAACAAAAAAGAATGAGAGAGCCGTGCCAGAATCACACCACATAACTGCTACTGCAGTGCCTACAGATGTACGAGAACTGAATCGATACCTTCCAAATGATCACTTGCTCAGAGGCACCGTCCACCCAAAATGTGGTCGATGAGATTTTGATGGCTAACAGCTGTGTGTCCCCCAGTATATGCCCAACTCGCGCTGCCAGAAGTTGCTTCCCACGCGAGAAAATTGCTTCAAAAGCTTTGAAACGTCGCCACGTTGACTCCTCCCCTTGGAGAGGGCGTGACGTTCGTCCCACCCATTTGAGCGCACCTAGCCAATCACCGTTCCTCAAAACTGGCTCTGCGGGTCCTCCGAAACAGGGTTTGTCGGGGTTTTCGCGGATTCTTGATTTGATATTCGGAATCAGGGACATGAGAAGGCCCCGGAACAACAAAAGCATGGAAGCCGAGAATCTGGGTGGAAGGTGCCTTTAACTACGTTTTTATTTGAAAGTAAAGACTGTTATGCGGGCCTGCATGATCGCGAGAGTCGGACGTGCGCACGGCCATGGCACCGCGCACGTCCGATGTCCGTCCTAAGTCTCAGTGGATGCCGCCCTGTTCAACAGGTTCATTCGGTTCACCCCCTCTGCTGTTGGTCACTGCATTGATTTGACCAGTAACGAATGATTGAGCAGGACGAAAAGGTTAAACAGGATAAGGTCTGGCACCTGCCTCTGTGACTCGCATGTGCGCGGCGCAGTGGCCACGTACGTCCGACTCTCGCGATCATGCAGTCCCCTATACTGGTTGCCTTAAGCAGTTACATCGCCCGTACTTAATTTGTAGAAGCTTGCCCAATCTGCATTGCCATAACTTGCTTTAAAGTGCATTTTGAATCCAAGGGCATCATTCGACTCAGTTCCACGAAATGTATCTTCTCCTTAACACATTGACGACAACATGACCCACATGGGTGGGTCATGCAATGGCTGCCGCTTGGGACAATGTGACCCATGAACCACATGGTGGGTCATAGCTCAAATTCCGCTAAAATCTCTTCTCTTTTGTTGCAAACTCATACTAAGGGTTTTGTTACGCGCTGGTTCTAGAAATTACCTCCATGTTTCTCGTCATCCTCTCAGAGCTGTGCTAGATATACTGTAGAAAATATTTTGTGTGGTTTTAGACGAAAAACTACAAGTCATTGGGAAAAGGCTCTGTCCCAGAGGGCAGACAAATGAAAATACGCGTTGTCGTCAACGTGTAAACAGAAGATGTGCCTGTTTGGGATACGCTAGGAGCACGGGCAGTCAGATTTCGTAAATGAATCCTAATTTCTCCCGCGACAGATTAGTCAGTATGCAGTGATCCAGCACCGCACCCGCCGTTTTCGCGGAAATCTGAAGACGATTGCTACATGCTTAGGTTTAAATTGCGTTTATGCAAATTACTCATCCAACAACTGTGAAAGCTAAAGGCCTAGAATGAATCCAAGTTAGACATTTCTGATTTTACGAAGTTATTAGAGAAAAATTAATTATTGCCGCTTACAATTAACCGCAGTTTGTGCTTGAAAAATCAACCCTTTCGGACCCGAATTTATGCGAGTAAGCCAGGAAGCTCTCTCCTGATGTTCTTTAGTGAGATTATAGCGGAGTTTGGAGTCTTTCTAACCTTATAAACTATTTCGTTTTGGTATTCAATTTTTGAGTTTTGCGCTTATTATTGAGTGTGAGTATGTTAATAAGCCGACCGAGGTTAGCAAATGTTTATTTTTAGTGGTGGCCTAACGTTTCGACGAGTTCGTCTTCTTCAGAAGCCTAAAGTGGTAGGAGATTTAGACATGCTCTACCTCACCAAAAATCTCCTCCACCCCCTAGCCAGCCTCGACTTTACCCCCGAATGTCACAAACGAAAATACGCAAGGACGTGGAAGACGAATTAACCTCCCCCGCCGCTGCCGCTCAGATGAAAGTTGAATGCGGCCTCCTCGAGTGCCACTAGTATGGAATACAGTCTATACCATATCGATATTAATCAGTGGCATTCTTCAACTCACACAAAGCCATAAAAGGCATAAAGTCATTCGTGCTTGACGCGCACTCATTTCGGCTGTTCATGCATGGATTTCTTGCAAAAATCCAAAATGCCTCGAGAGCTGTTCTACTAGCAGTATCGTATTCGTATGCCAGTTTGTACATCTAACTTCGAATTCCTCACTACAATGGAATTCAACCCTATGTTTACCAGGCGGTGTGGTAAGACTTCCGTCTCTTGCTGGCAAGATGGTCCTTCATTCTAACCCAAAGTGGTCTCCCAGTCTCTCCGATATAAGTGGCGCTGCATTCAATACATTTGATCTCATATATCACACCGGTCTTACCGCAGTCACCAACTTTACCGGATGGACAAACTACACAGTCTTGGATTCTGCAGTAGTTGTCGTAAAGTCTGTTACGTACTAGCCGCTTCCTGATGTTGTCACTTGGAATGTTAATCAAAATGACATCGTTTTCGAGGTTCGTGTGTTTAATGCATCGTCGCACTATTGATAACATTAAGTAAGGATATTAAGCACTGTCTTCATTGTCTAACGTGAGATTCCTCAATTTTCTGATCTGCTACAAAAACCATTTTGAGGTATTTTGTGTTAAAGGCAGCGGCTCGGCGGAATGACAACTTTGGGATATTCATTGTTCTCGGTTCCCCTGGATGAGCTAAGTCCAAGACTGTGCTTTGCAGCTTCAAAAGATATCAATAATCCGCTTTTCCAAACGCAAAAAGTGCTATTTGGGCGGACCGTGTTGCTTGTCCTCTGGAGCGCGTATGGCTTGTGAGTGGAGATACTGTACCTACCGCACCCATGAGCCAATCGAGCTCTGGAGGGCAGGCAACGCGGTCCGCCTATATGGCACTTTTCACGTCTGGAAAAGCTGATTATTGATATCTTTTGAAGTTGCAAAGCAGACTTAGTTCATCCAAAGGCCCAAAGTTGCATTCTGCCGAGCTGCTGCATATAATGCCTTGCCCACCTATTCAGATAGACAGTCCTGTCATTCACTGGTTGTGTTGGTCTCCAGTTGTAACTCAACACCTTTCCTTCCGTTGTCAAATGCTGTCGTAAGAATTTCAACTAAAATTTTTATCAAAATTTGGCCAATTCTTCCATCAGAATCGCATATCTTACCTCAGTAGGTAAAACATATTTGGGTTCAGCCATAACTATCCAGTTCACTCCTTCAGTACAAGGAGGTGTAGTTAGTGATCCTTAATCTTTCGAGTTATAATTAAGTTAAACCGCGGTTTAAAAAATGGTAAAAAGAATGCTTACCCTCATAATGGAAGTAAGTTGTGGTATCATTTGGTAATAATACTGCTGGAGTGTAGCTATTGACTAGTACTTCTCGATCTGGAAATTTCAAAGCTGTGATTTCGGTGAGGTTTATGAGTTCTGTAGACTGCACTAATTTCTGCACAAGATCAGCTAACGTCAATTCAATCTTCAGCCGAATAGAAGCTCTTTCATCTTACTTGAGGTATTTGTCGCCAGGAAAGCGTCTTCTAGATTCGCTAGCGCATTGTGGTCCGAGGAAACTTGTACCATTACTGCTACCTAAAAAACATACCATCTAACTCCGGGAGTGGCACATCTCAGGGCTCCAAAATTCTTTGCATCAATTCGTCTCAGGTACAAATCTAATAAAAACTATTTCCTGATCCGATAAAGCAATTTTAGGAATCTCTCTCCATTTTTACAAGAAAACATAAATAATTTGTATCTTTATATGGATGGGTAGTGCAAATGTTAAAAAATATTCATAGCATATCAATAAATATAAGGTCGTTTCAAAGTAATTTCGCTTTTTCAAGCGGGAGCCACATTTGATAGAACAAACGTTTCTAAAAGATTTTGGTAGCATTCCAGCATTTTATCTTCTTTCCATGGTTCAAAAATGCTGCAGCGCAATCAATGAGCTTTCAGAAAATAACCAAAATCTGCGACCTATGCTTTTTGAGATGGTCAAGTTTCACAATTTTTCTAAACTTTTATATCAACCCTCGAATATCTATAAAGCAAACCTTACAGGATACAAAACAATTTTTTTCTCCTTTCCACAGCTTGTCATATATTTTTAATAGAATTTTAACTAGAGCTACCGATTTCCATACTTGAACGATTAATTCTTTATCGAACATCAAACGGTGAGCAGCTCAGGTGTCATTCGATGCAGCTTGTTCTCCTCTTTCTAATGGATGCTTTTTGTTTCCGATTCGTTCAGTCTTCGGAACTAAAACATAGCTTATTTTTCCAACGAGCCCCAGGCTGTGCCCGTAAAACTCGAAATTTGATATTTCGAATCCGTAAACTCTCACTTGCCTTGTAAAATTAGTGCCAACTCAAAGTGGTAGTCTCAAATTCCGAATAATTATGATGTTTGATGCGATTGTGGCTAATGTAGGCCTGCCAAATTACGATGGCTTTGTTAAAGAACCTTTTTTAAAATTATCGCTTTAAAAAAGAGAAAAAAAGCTGTACTGCATTCTATGAGGTTTGCTCTATCGAATTCTTACTTGATCTCCTTCCGAGGATTGACATGAAAGTTCTAAAAAATTGTGAAACTTGACTGGCTCAAAAAACATAGGTCGCAAATTTTAGTTATTTCCTGAAAGCTCATTGACTGTTTTGCAACATTTTCATAATCATTAGAAAGTTGAAATGCTGTATCGAATGCTACCAAGATTTCTTAGAAACCTTTGTTCGATCAAATGTGGCGCCCGCTTGAAAAAAGCGAAATTACTCTTGCAACGACCTAATATAAGTTCAGGACATGTTCTTTATAAATGTTTCAATAACAAGAAAGTATTAAATTTGAATTATGATACAATTTTACTAAGAAATGCGACAGGACAAGTGCAATTCGGCTCATTATGGCACTATCGATGTGCGTACTGTAAAAGAAGCGCTCTGATTGGTTGAGGATTACTGTATCTATGTCGGAGAAGTGCTTGCAACACCAAGTCGAATAAAGCATGACACCTCTAATGGTGAACTTACCTCAACGCAAGGTATGTATATAACCTAAAAACTGCGAAGAACAACCAGATAATAGCGCATTGACATCTAACTTATAAGCTTATAAGATTACCGCGCACATACTCAAAAATGAAAAGACTTGGCGCCGCTTTTCTTATCCCGATATAAAAAATATCTGCTATCCCAGTTTTGGATTTTCTTCTATTCTGTGACTTCAAACACCCACTTACCACAGTAATTCCATCTTTGACACCTAGCGCAGTGGTTTCATTGAAACCTTCGAGAAGATGTACAAAATGGATCTGAAACACTTTTCCAAGAAAATATCCAAATTCCGAGATGCGCTTACCTCCATAGGATAACGCGCATGATCCAGAGTGTGTTCACTGCCAGTATTTTCAAATTCACCCCAATGAAAGTGAAATTGTTGCAAATAATATGTTCCCTTTAGCGGACCTCCTGCAAATGGAAAAAAACAAGTAAATTTTGTGATTGAAAATATTCCATAATGATTTTTTTTCATTTAACAAGTATAATGTCATATTATATCGTCAAAATCGAAGTTAAAACCAAGAAATACGGCAATACATTCAGCCGAAAAAACCTCAAAATTACCTGTTATATAAGGTCTGCGATCCCACGAGTGAAACCCTTGCACTAATTCTGGAAAGTGAACAATTAACGCAGTGATAAAAACTCCTTAACCATTATTTACTAGCCTGTATGCCCATTATTCGTGGCAGTGACCGAGCCAGTGACGTCATAGTAATTGAATTTTATAGGGTCATGCTGTGTGATTACGGCAGTCGCTAAAATATACAGTAATCACTAGCTTGTTGCTCATTGTTATAGAATGGATGACAGCTGATTTGAACTTATCTTTATAGATCTCTGAATTGGATCATTCTATTGACCAAGAGGCAGTTTCCGAACAAAATTCTGTATATGAACTTCCAGGTGAAAACCACTGAAGTCTTAACTCCAACTGCTCAAGCGGCAGCTAACACGATTCCTTCGTGGTCGAGAGATTCAAGTTTGAAGCCCCGCCCAGTGTCGTACTACTGGTGGGGCAGTCAGCATTCTCGAGTGCGGTACGGGCAAGAGTTTAAAATTGAATTTTTCAGCCAGGAATGAATTATATGAGGTGTCGCTTGGGCAATGCTTAGTCGAGGCCTCATATCCACAAAAGAGGGAATTTCGGATCTGCCTCGTCATTGCTTTCACTTGACTTCTGTGGTAAAAGATATTCGTCGACGACTGCCCCAACTGGTGCAATTACACCACCGTGGGGATGCTTTCTGGGAGCCCTTCCAGCTTGACAGCAGGAGAGAACAGGACAGGGCAAGGACAAGGAGGGATGCTGCAAGCTACCAAGTCCCCGGGCGCTGCAGCGTACTGTCAAGCTGAAATGGCCCAATAAGGCATGCCCAAGGTGGTGCAATTGCACAAGTCGGGGCAGTCGTCAACGAATATCCTTCAACTTCCATTTTTGATCTCAGATTCCTAAACAATGATTGACGGGCTCCTGTCCACATTTTTTAAACAATTTAGACATCTTTCAAAAAACCTGAATCCTGTAGAATCTGAGAATTATCGAAGAGAATTATCGTAACAGATAGATTTTTATGGGTGTCAATCTTGATTTTTCCTTTTATGCAGTCTGTGCTCCGCTGACGTAAACTTCTCGCAAGAATCTGTTGCGTAGAAAAAAAAACTGTACTATATTTTTTAGTATTGTCGCTAAGACTGATTGAAGATGACATCGCAAAATTTCGTTCTTTTTTAACTTTGTCAAATGCCAATGTACATAAAAATGCCAATGTCCACTGCACAAAACAGGTCTACATTACTCTCAAGTAGATATGAAATTTCCAACATGCACGATTATTGAGGAGTAGACAGGACGATACTATAGGTTGATGATATGGTTACAGAAATTTAATCATTGTTTGATATGAAGTTTGCAATCATGCAAGGTTTTTGACTCATGGCCAGACGTTATAGGCATTGTTCATCAAAATGGGTACCTGGAATGTGGAGCCCAATCGAGAAGGGTTAACTGAGCAGTTGTTTTAGCGGCATCCTAATGTTTCATTCGCAAATGAGAAATTCGATACAAAGCTCTCGAAATACCAGAAAACTGGTGGTTTACTCAGAAGGAGTACGGTACTGGACGAGAGTTCTTGATAAATCTTTGGCCACACAATAATTTATAGAAGCTACTGCAAGGCCTAGTCAAGGCTTTCGTATCAGTATATGTGTGAGTTTAGACACCACAATTTTTATGATTAGTGATTTTTGGTAATAGCTGATCATCGACTTTGGAAGGTTTCACTTTAGACTCAAATTCATTGCTTTTAGGCCTCCTGGGCAGTGATAGACGAATAGCGCGATCAAACATTCGAACTACTCGAACTTCTTCAGTGCCAAATTCTTCAAAATCATCGCACATTCGATCTGCGCCATTGTCACGATTTTTCTTTCTACACAAATCGTGCCCCGCTGACGTAAACTTTTCGCGAAATCTCTTGCTGGTACGTAGAAAAACCGTCGTGTCTCTTCTCGTCATGCCACTAAGAATGATGGAAGATGATATCGCAAAACTTCGTTCTTTTTGGACTTCGTCAAAAAGTGTGCGTTCGCTATACGATACGATAACAAGTGTTATTTACTGATTGAGCCGATACAAGCAAATTATGCAACTCCATGAAGAAATAAAATAATTATAGCTGAAATGTCAGCAGTCTATTATAGGAAAGCATTGATTTCTAGCTACCAGACAGAAATTCGTCTTGGCGAGGTGCTCTATGGCTCATGTCATAATTGATTCCCTTGATCCGCTTGATCCGCTTCGTCATTGGTCAATTCGGTGAACTGACGAATAGTGAAGTGGACGAAGTGGATCAAACGGATCAAGTGGGCAACTGTTTCGCTATAGGTCAGTTCACTGAAGTGACCGATGACGAAGCGGATCAAGTGGATCAAGTGGATTAAACGGATCAAGTATGGCTCGTGCTTATGTCTGCAATAAGACGTCAAAGCAATAACGAGAAATTTGTTCTGGAATTCCCAAAGAAACATACCAAATTAGATGATATACTTTTCATAACCTAATGTGGTAATTGATTACAAAAGGTTAGACTTCTCAATCAAAATCACAGAAAGTTGCGTTAAAAGTTGAAGTACAGATTTTTGTAAAAACGTCCGAACAACACCGAGAAGTTTTAACAAGGCTAATTTGATCTTCAGAAATTTGAAAATTATTTTCATTGTTGACTCGTACCTATATCCAGATTGATGGGCGACTGACTCAATCCGGTGGCGCACGTCTCCTTCCAGTTCGTATCATCATAACTCCAATGCTCTAAAAAATATGATTTCATAAGCGAATAAATGCTTATATCATCTCTTACCTCCTGCTACAAAGCAGATATTGCAAGTGGCAGCTAATAAATGTAAGCATAGAGTAGTCCTGGTCATGATTACCTGAGATTCGTGCCTCCGAAAGTAGAAATTCGTAAGCAAAACACTAATAAAGCTGAAGTAACTGAACGATTGAAAGAATGGATGCGTAACGAAGAAACTTGGTCCTATTTTACGAAGTCATTCGCTCTTTAGTGAACACCTCTTTCGAGAAGATGATCCATCATCAGTCTTATACGTGATCGATCTCAAATATGGTGCAAGAGTTTCTTGAAAAAAATCTGAACTGTTTGATCAATTGCCATAATCTGATCTTTCAACCTTATCCTCTTTTTTAATAGTGTCAACAAGGTAAGAAGGTGATTCACAAGACCATGTGTGATTTATACATCTGCATCATTGAAGTTGATGGAAAAATTTAGAGATTTTTAGTTTTTAGACATTGTCAAACATCAAACGTGGACAGAACCATTCTAGGTAGCATGATCCATCTTATATCACTCAAACCTGGAGGCGATAATGAAAAGGGACCTCGCAAGCTTCTCAAAATTCTCACTATAGTAGTTTCAGGTTGGCTTCCATAATATGTTACAACAAAGAGGTTATCAAAAGTGAAGTTAGCAAATAAAAAGGAAACTAAAAATTTTTTGATGTGAAGGCAAAATTTGCATGCATGTGATTGCCGCAAGTAAAATATCTTGCATTTGTGATACGTATGAATTTTTCTATTTTTCTAATTGCTGAAAATCTTTCTAATCCTATTTGCTGATAACACCATTGAGAAGGTTGAAAATACATATCTTTTAGCCCATGAACAATTTGGAAACGTTTGCGTACTTCATTTCAATGCCAATTTCCAAAATTGATAAATCAAGCGGCCAAGAATGAAAGATACATATCTTGACTTACTAAAACTTTGCAAATTTTCCTTGAAGTGGTTAATTTGAATGTGGTGTAAAAACATCAACAAAGAGAAACAGTATTGTGTAAAAATGCTTTGTGATTTGAATCTTAACATAGCAATGTAGTCTCGATTACAAATAACTGCTGGATTTTCAGAGGTGAAGCTCCTAAAAATACTGAAGTCAATGATCCTTATGAGATGCTGTATTTCATGAATAAAGTTCATGATCGTAAGATTTAGTATTTGCGTTATATACCACTCAAGTTGTTTTTGTGATAATTTTCAAGTTTATAAGTTCATATTTGGTGCATATAATAGTAGCTCCAAACTTATATGGATAATATGCTGGACATTCTCAAATTTATGAGAACACTGGAAATTACTAGAATAATGTTGTAAATAACATGGAAAATTGGCAGATTAATAGGTAATAGGCCTATTACAAACGCTATATCCAGTAATGAAAGCAATAACAGTATACGATAATTCTTTAATTTTTATTATTTCAGTAATACAGGGAGTCCGAAAAAACCACATACACTATATGACTTGTTCAATTCCTTCTGACCTTTGAGTATCCTGTAGAGCTGGCTTTGATTCAGATATACAGTATAGAACAAGTCTCAGATTGTTCTTCTAGGGTATAATAACCTTCATTTTTAGGCACCTTATTCAAAGATGAAGTAGATGACATTTTGATTTTTTTGGAAAGCCTTCGTATAGGCTTCACGAACACAAAAAACTTCAAGAATCAGGTGTGTAGGGTTCTGAGGTTTGTTCAGTTTGAAGCATATACCATACTTGATCCACTTATCCACTTCTCTAATGAAAGCTATGAACTGACCAATAGCGAAGTGGATCAAGTGGATCAAGTGGACATCCGCTTTGCCATTGGTTAGTTCACTGATTTGACCAATAGCGAAGTGTCTCAATTAAAGCAAGCATACCAAGTATGACCCGTGCCTAAGCAAGATGAGGGCATTGAGGAAGCGGCTTATAGTGCGTTTAATGCAAGTTGTAGATTTCATTCATCGATGTCCAAGTAAATAATTTTTTTTCAAATTTTTTGGATTTTTTCCTGAGGTAAAGTTTGGCCCTGAAAGCTTTGAACCTTCGTTGAAGTTCATGCCGTAATCTCGCCGTAGTCTATGATAAAAAGAAAGTATAATGATTTACTTCAAAATCTAAGCAGTCAAAGCAGAGATGCACTAAGTTGAGCGAGTTAACAACTGAAAAAGTGTGTACATAACTTTGGAACAGTTTGCTAACTAATATTTTTGAAGACGTTGTGATCACCAATCTTAAAATAGTCGAGCTGCGATGATGTTGACAAAGAAAGATTGATATCTATTACAGACGTGCATTCCATTAGGTTGACGCAAAAGTAACAGGCACGTATGCCACTGTGTGAACATGAGAATTGTAAGAAGTTTACTATTTGTTTGATTTGATAGCAGAGTAAGCTCTACTAGACAACTGCCAAATTCTTGGGAAATGTGATCTGCCCCAAACTCAAAGCCGAAACCAAAAAGTATTGCCTCAAAGATCAGATTTTCCACCGAAAAAGTCTTGCAAGCCTCCAATTTGCTCATAGCATAGTAGACACATATCAAAATATATTTATGCAGTTGCCGGTATTTTTTCGAGCTTAGAAATCAAAAAAAGGCTGAAAATTCGAGAATGTCGCGTTTTTCGGTTTTTCGTACCAAATATGGTTTCCGATGACTAGGGCACATACACAGATGAGGATTTCGCGCTTTTGCTTCTAAAGTTTAGCATAACACACTTGTATCAGGTCATGTTTTCGAGCCATTTGCTTTCTTGCATTTGGATAATCGCCAGAATTCCGAGCCCATGGTCTTTCCCAAACCAAGTATAAGTTTGGCAATTTCCAAAATTTTCAATCCGAACTAGCTGTGATGACATTTGAATGATCAGATAAAGTGCAATACAACAAACAATTCTTCAAGGTACGCATGTATTAAACACTCGCCGTAGAAGGGATCGCAGCTTCAGAAGAAAGCTTCATAGCCTGAAGCTTCAGATATCTGGAATTCACCTATCTACCTATCAGTAAGTATTCCCATCATCCTTTACCATGAACTTATAAAGCAGGAGCGAGAAGCTGCACAAACCGCATATTCCACCCTTTTGTATAATCCCCGGCGATCGACCGTCTTTTCTTCGAAGCATTTTTCTTTCGAGGTTAACGCAAGCCTTCCAATGTTGTACTGATTATCTAATTAAACAGTGCTGAGCATGTTGCTCATCGCAAATTTCATGACTTCGAAACTTCACTTGTTCTTACCAGAAGCATGATTAGCACTGTTGAGTTAGATAAACAGCACAACTTTGGAATGTTGTTGACTTCAAGAAAAAAAATGACCCTAAAGAAAAGACGGTCGAGCGTTGGGGATCATCAGGGGATCATACAAAAAGCTGAAAAATGCGGCTTGTACAGCTTCCTACTCCCGTTCAAGATGTTCATAGGGAAGGATGGTGGGAGTACTTACGGATATTTAGGCGGCGTGAAAACCAGATGTTTGGAACTTCAGGATATGAAGTTCTTCTGAAGCAATTCATTCTCTGGCGGGGATTCTAATATGCGGCCCTAAGTATCCCATTTTTGTCCGTTCAACCTAATACATCCTGCACTATCTTCTTCCGTTGCTCCCAGCACTGGTGCTTGGTTCTGCCAAAAAAAAATTCCTGGCAGCGTCCATAATGTTTGCCTTATTCCTAAAAAAAGTACCATAGCCCTTTAGAGTTTGCTTCCGGTGCTTTTTTCAAAAACTCGAAAAACTGCGATTGTAAACATACTCAGACAATCACAGGCTCTCAGCGAGCCCCACCAAAAGCGTCGTTGCCTTATCGCAGCCACTGTCGCTTCCCGCTGAGAGCTTTGTCGGAGCTTTGTCGGAGCTTGTCGGAGCGGGCTCGCTGCCCGCTGAGCCCGCTCCGACAAGCTCCGACAAAACTCCGACAAAGCTCTCAGCGGGAAGCGACAGTGAGGCGATGAGGCCACCGCGCTTTTGGTGGGTCTAGGCGGTGGCTTTGTGGCTGCCGGCTGAGAGCATTTGATTGTCTGAGTAGCGACTAATAATAATGATGGCGATGAAGAACCTTCAAACTAGACCAAATCTGACTTAAAACCAAAGTTAGGAAGAGTCACAATGTGACAAAAGGGTGTAGAGAAAACGGCAACCACCAAAACGTGGAACAGACAAAAAATGGAATTTTGCAGCCCGTTGGCCTCCATGAGGGCCACAACTAAACAGATCATGTTTGGTCTTCCAACTCGCACAGTCTTGACCCATTCTCTTTCTCTTCTTTTCGTGAGCAAAAAGCGCGCTCTCCAAACTCGAGCTAGATTTGCTAAAAGGAGATCTGGTGAGGGCATGGGACACATTTCCGCCAAAAACCATAGCGCGCATCGTGAAAATTTTCTCTATAGTATACCTTCGATAGTCCAGAGACAGGGCGTCAAAAGTGAAGGTTGTTTGAACATCTGACGTCATAAATAGTGAAGGTTGTTTAAAGAATATCAGAGAAGAGAATGTGACGTAAAACAGATATAAATAGCGAAAAAACTGCTGAAAACCGGATAAAAACGCCGCAAAGAGGTATGAAATCTTTCATTTGGCGGCTTTTCAGAGTGCAAGTTTTCGCTCCAGGACCAGCAATTCGCAACACGGGGTTTTGATTTTTGATGCGTCCTTTGAATTTTTACCCCGTATTGACGTTCCTGTTTCCTGGGACGTTGTCTGGATTGTTGCGCTTATTGTTCTGAGCAATAATCGCCCAAGCTGGAAAAAAATCGATGCGAAAGCATTGAAACAGAACAAGGTGAAGAAAAACGCACTTTTTACGATTTTTCGCAAAAAATTCCACCATAATCGAAGAGGTAAGGGCTGGGTGGTTGTCTGCATTATGAACAGAAGCAAGGTCTATAGAATGCACGAAATAACAGCATGAAAAGAGGTAAATTAGGAGAAAAACAAGAGATTTTCGAAAACAAAGTTTTTGCCGGATTTCTCGATCAAATCAAAAAATGTGGTTCTGGGACGTTGTCAGCGCGAAAGTAGAGATTAAGAGCTTCAAAATGATATATAGCTTGCTAAAATTGGGTTTGAAACAGCCAAGAAAAGGGTAGCAGAGCCAAATGCCCCGCGCCCCGCGTTTAGGGTAGCGAGGTAGCGCGCAGCGTGCGGAGACGCAGACGAGCAGCGGAGACAGACCAGAGCCGACGGGGCATTTGGCTCTGGTAGTAGATCTCCGCGGGGTCTCAACGAAACCGTACAACATTATCTATCATTCTGATCGTCATAACACGACAAGGAGAACTGACAACGTCCCAAGCTTTGAAAATCACTCATTAACGAGATAGACCAGCGTTTTCGTGCGCGACTCTTTGCGCAAGATTTAAGCGCAGTTTCTTGTTTTTATTTAACTCCAATAGTTTCCTCAACTTCTGAAACTCGATTTTATTCAAATGAGAAGATAACTGAGAAAATTTGTCTTGAATTCTGGCGAACATTCCACAGAAACCTTCTTTTTAAGGTAGAAAAGGCTATGAAAACGCAAATTCTCGGTTTCGCTGAGATAAGCTACAGATATTATTCCCTATATTTGCTTCATTAACATTCGTTCCGATATAGTCAGGATAATAACATCCGGAGAGAAGCCCTGGATGACTTCTGTTCTTTTCCAGGTGAAGGTTGTGGTCCCCCATAGCCCTCAAAGTGAAGGTTACCAGAGTACGTGGCTCTATGTATCGATGGTATGCTCTATACACAATAAATTTTGTCGATATGCCGCTACGAAAATCGCCTCAAGTTTTTGGCAATGAAAAGTTTAGAACATAGACGAATATTTTTTGATCTCGTTTTCGGTTTTCGACTTTTGCATTAAGAATTAAGACTTGCCCCAAGTAAATACTGGATTTTTAGACCTACAAACAGATATGGTGGGTTTAACATTCATTATTTACTTATTTACAGGAAGCGTTTTTGTTGGGTTTTTAATAGTTTGTTTTATAGAACCCCACGATGGCTTAGACTGTTACCAGAAACGGCACTGCAAACCTCATCTACAAACAAATTCAAGCGTAAAATCAATGCAATTGACTTATCCTTCCTATAGAGACAATCTGAGAATGAATAGAATTTCTCTACAAGTGCTGACTTTTATAGCCATTTAAGCTTTGAATCTTTGACGTTATGGTTGTTGTACTAACACTTATCCTAGTTTCGTCCCCGGTAGTCATTTTTGCTTAGAAGCTACTTTGGATCGTACACAATATTCTTCCAAGCCATCCCATTTTATTCAACTTTTATTTGTTTCTCATGGTAGCGATGTAAGAGGGAGCTGAAAGAGGTCCTCCGCCGAGCACGCATGGATTCGCCCATTCGCTTTGGTGCTTCCTCTTTAGATTCTCTTGAAAGTGATTCGTTTATGGCTTTCACACCATGATTTATGATGTTGAATTAGTGGGCTAAGCTTGCTGTCTTCTAAAGTTGGATCCACTATGGCTGCTGGAGACACCGTCTATGATTGGCTATTTTTTGTTCTATTCTCGCTTTTTTTGCACTAAACACGTTCGTCAGGAGCATCTATGAATGCACAAAATAAATAAATAAATAAATAAATAAATTCTTGCACCAAAGCTGTAGGCGAATGTTTTGGAAATATTCTACAAGTTACCATGCAGAATTTTCTTGTCTATCAGATGAAAAGAAAAGCTTTTGATCTCAAGTTCTGGCAAAGTTACGAAAAATTTATGCGTCCCATTTCATGTGGATTACCCTACAATTAAATTTACATAACTTCGAGATATCTAATCATAACCACCTGCATCAACAAAGCTTCCTATTTTTTATATGAAAAAAGTGTCGGAGTCTTCGAATGTTCCCAAACTTTCAATGTTCCAGAGATCATGATCAAATTCGCTACGTGTCTGCAAGAGAAAAAAAAATGAGATGTGAGACCTATCAACAAAAATTCGCTTGTTTTCCGTACTTCATTACTTAAAGGCAGTGTCCCGGCAGATTTTGCACCTCCACCTTTTTGCATGTTTTAGGCCTTTTCGCCACGTAGAATCCGAATTTGAGCTCTGAACGGGCTGAAAAGGCCGATTTTGGGGCGTTTTTCTAATTCCAAGCAGCTTGGACGAGATTTTTAATGAAAAGTTGGGGGAGGTCCTCAGACAAAGATCCTGCTGCCTGTAATTCTTGCTTTGGATAGCATGCATCATGGGGGAGAGCGCTCGTGGGGTCCCGCGCCGAACAGGCGGGGAAGGCCGTCCAAGCGCGCGCCAGTTGGGGTTGCGCGCGCCGGTTCAAGGGCCATTTTCTCGGTCCAGGGGGAACATCACCCAGCCGGAGTGCGCCTGGAGGTCGATGGGGTGATCATGAACCCCACCACACGTATATCCCCCAGGACCCGAATCTGCCGGGACACTGCCTTTAAGTAATCAGAATACCGCTAAAACAAAACTCAAAGAGCAAGCTGTGTTTGTCCATTGATTCAGCAATTCACACGTGTTATGAACTATTCTTCTTTCATTTGCCTATCGTGATCCTTGAATGACAGCTCCAGCTGATCAAAAGTTGTTCAGACTATTGCTGTCAGATTAATAAGCTAACAAGCTTATTGTATGAGTCATTGCTAATCTGAATACTACAAAAGGCTATAACATGGAATAAAAGCTAGACAATATCACAGTTCATAGGTGATTAGGCCACAATTCAACATAACCGGTGAATGGGGATGTCTGGAGCATATAAAGCATTTGAATTCTATACTTTGTGTGCGTTTTGGCTGCTTTGTTTGCTACAGCTTGCTAGTTATGCCATGCTTTGATCGACACTCTTACTTCGCGGTCCGAGTACAGATTTGACGTAGCTTTGCAGTGTTGTTGAAAATTTTTTTTCAAATTTTCACAGAGTTTACAGAAATGAGTACGTCAACAGTTCTATCCAAAATTACACAGGTACCTAATTCAACTTACATCTTCAGATAAGATTTGCATAAGTCAAGGATTGATGTACTTTCTAAAAGCAATTTAAAATGTATAGACCACGAAGGAAAACCAAACCATTCATTAGTGTCTCATTTTTGTCTAATTTTTACCGTTTTTACCTTAAACATCAGCATTTCTCGAGAACTGCGGAACTTACAAAGGATATAAATACATGATCTTACTTCTCTATGTACGAGCATATGATCACGTGCGTGGAGGAGCTCATGAAGTCTAGGGGCGGAGTTTGCCAACTCCATTCATTTTTTCCTTATTTCTAGCCACGGAAAATAAGGAAATTGTACAATCAAATGTTTGATATGTCAAGCATGTGCTAGGATAAATGGGGAATCTTAATTTTTTTAATTTTTGGATTTTTTGGGGCGCAGATACGATTTTTGACGGTAGAGTTCATTTTCGACTGCCATCAGATTTCAGCTCAAAACTTCAGGTGGAATACGATTCGGACGGACTCTTCATAGCCATCTTGTAGAGTTGCCTTACATTGTCAAATAATTTTAAGTCACAGCAGTTAAAGGAAAGATACAAAAAGACGAAGGTTGTAGTAAAAACGGTATAAAATTACAAGACACCGTGATATTTTGCTGCTCATTGCGGTTTATGTAAGTGACAGATATAAGCCAGGAACTTGAAGAAGTAGAAGATTGAAATTTGCATTCAATAGAAACTTCCATCGATTTTAATGAAGTTTCATGAATTGTTGAAACAGATGCATGTAAACGAGAGGATTTAGTATGCTAGAACAAATATGTGCAAGATGCCGGATCTTGTGACAGATATGTACATTTGTATAACCGACTTTGTAAGCTGAACCATGAAGACTGATTAACTCGGGTCAGAAGCCCAAACTTTTAACTTTTACGGTGAAATTGGAGCGAGCCGGGAGAAGTTGTTTTTTTATAAAAAGCGGAGGATTAATCAGGCTCAAAATAAACTTTACTTGTTTTCTGTGATTATCTAGACAAAGATGAAAGAAAGGTGGGGTAGAGCTGTTATAAGAATCTGACAGAGTAATCCAGTTCAGAAATTCTTCTTGATGACAATTAATGAAGAAGTGAACGACTAGGAGCAAAAGATCAAGAAATGCACCGGCGTTCTTGACGCAATCAGATTATATTGACAGATAAATTACAAATGATAATAAACAAACATGCGCTGCGCTAATAAGTCTTTACAAAAAAAAATCTGCAAAGACGATTAGCCGGTATCTTTTAGCTTGTGACTATACCTACCAAATATATTTTGGAACTGGACGCATTTTCTTACCAGCCTCATCTTCTGAAACTAATCGATAGCTTCAGAATTTTTAAAACAAAATCATTTCGCGAATATTTATTCTTTATTGATGATATGTTTGTCCATCACATTAATTACAATCAGATCGTATTTCAGAGTAAAAGCTTTGGATCAAGTAAATATTTCCATTTCATAGGCATATTGGACGAATATTGCAGTAGTAATAAGTGTAATGATCAGAAAAGCCACTAAAGGTGCAATTTCTTCAAAATTCATAGACTTGATGAGAACCCTGCAACAAACATAAACTAGTTTAAATTTTTATGTTCGCAGTTTTTATCTTAATCTTTTTGTTTGATTCAAAATTAAAGTACAAAACTTTCATAGTAATTACAAAATTTACTAAAATTGTAAATTTTCTTGTATTTGCAGTTATGACGTTAGCTTGTTTTCTCCATCTTCACACTTCTTGTATTTTATTTGTTGTCTGCGTTTATAGTTACTCGCGCGCCGGTGCGTTCATAGTTACTCGCGCTCCGTGCGATCCCGCCAAATCACGCTGCAACGCATGCTGTGTCCATCACACAGCAATATTTTTCTATTGCTTTTTGTTGAGTTTGCAGAAGAAATAATTTGAATAATTTTACCCTCAAGAAAGAAGGATTAACGCGAAAATTTCTTGCAAGGTTTTTTCCGCTTCGACACTATTTTCATAAAGGTGGTATTCTGTCCAACTTTGACTTTTTTACGTGAAAAACCCTACATCATTTTTATTGACGTTCATGACGATAACTAGAGCCACCATTGAGTTCTCAATGGTGGCTCTAGTTATCGTTATTATTTGAAAAAATGTAAAACAAATAAAGGTACCGATGTCATTTCTCACACTTTTTTCTCCACGAGCTCAAAATTATTGGATGCATTGCGAAATACAGTTTTAGAATTGCTAGAAACAAATTGCATGTAAACATGCGATATTTGCGTGATACTGTGTGTTATCATGCGAGCACGAAAATTAGAGATTGCAGAATTTTTTATGGTTAAATGTTTTTACTGATCGTTTGAGAGCCTAAATGAGAGATCAGCGATTGTAAATTTGGCTTACAAGTGTTTATGCAATCCCGACTAGCTTTTTCATCCACTCTAAAAAACATTCGCAGGCAAAAAAAATGAGAAAGAAAAGGAACACTTTTTTTGCTTTACAGCTATCGCATGATTTTTGTGAGACTAAGTGTCTAAAAAATATTCCGAGTTCGTGCTGTTTCAGATCTATGCTCAATCACTCAGATCTGTGCCCCCCCCCACCCGAGAATGGGTCGCGAAGTTTTTGAAAGTTACTTACATGAAGTTATAGTATGCAAGTGACTTGTTTACACTGTAGTTGATTAAGATAATTTTTTAAATTTTTTAAAAATTCTATAGCCTTATAAAAAATTCTTTCGGGAGCGTGGCTGACGCCACGCCACTTTTCACTAAAATTTCAGGGTTATGGGTTCAAAAAAATTTTGAGAAGCATCCAGAAATTTTTTCTGGGTAACGCCACGCACCTTCATCAGGAAATTTTTTGTCGTCCCCCCGGACGGAAATCTTGAGTACGCCACTCAGAATGATGGTAGACAATCGCTCCAGTGTTCAAAGCTTTTTCCTCTTTTTTCTTTTTTCGTCCTCTTTCTACCAGTGATGTTTTGTTTTATCATTTGTTGATTGTCCAAATGATAGTCTGAATCTCTAGCCCGGTTTTTATCTCCCTTAATTTCACCAATTCTCTGAAACTTTCAGTTCAGACTTTTGGAAGAGCTTTGATGATACGTAGATAGATTAGTATTTGTCAAAAACTTTTTTCCAAAGTGTTCCACTTTTGCGAAGCCTTGAGACACAATAATCTTGACTTCCAAAAATAGATTATGATTGAATATTACTTTTACCAAGCAGTCGAGCTTTCAGCGGTTCAAACTACTGGATCTGGAATTTCCCGGGTACAGCCTAGAAAGCGTCTAGAAAAAAAGAATTATAACAAGTCTACCTTCCAGGATTGTACGAATCAAGAAGAAAAAAAAGTCTATCAGAAAGAGGGGAAATAGCTTCACTGATTGTCATCCTAACTACTTGTCGTTTTTTGTTGAGGATTGGCATCAAGTATTTGAAAAGCCATCTACATATTCCAAAAAAGGGTTGCTTTTTGCAATTCGTTTTTTTATCGGACCGTTACCAAAAAATTCTAGAAGTACAAAAACAAATTTCAATAAATAGCTAAAATCAGGGTAGATAGAGACCATGGATTGGAGATTCTGAAGATTATTCGAACAATCATCAAAGAACTCGGAACAAAGACATAAATGCTAAAAAGGAAGAAATTCTGCATCGAATTTCGGAGCGAACCACTTATTTTGGTGAGAAGGACTCTACAAAATTGGAGGACTGTATGTCGCCGAAAAGGAAGTCTATTGCGGACATCTGCAACTACGCACCTCATGTGAACCCAGGAGGTGCGGAACTGTTGCAGATTTCGTGGGACCACACTTTTCAGCGACATAAGGTCATTTATCCAACCATGAGCTAAAATTGAGTATTTTATCTGAAATCCTTCATAAAGCACAACGATGAAAGAAGAAAACCCCCTTTAGTCAACAAATTAGTCCTCGTATGATTTGGGAGGAAGAAAAAGGGATGAGTTTATAGAATCTCTTATACGACCACAGATAGAAAGTTATTAAAGCTCGTAGGAATCTATACTCTTATCCTTGATGTGGTATACTCTATATATGTGCGAAAAGTAACAGTTTGTAACTTGAGAAGTTTCAATTGATTGCCAAAGAAATGCGTATTGAAGTGCTTTCTCGATGCGCAGAGGTGCCAGTAATTTTACAGTAAAGTTCATCAGCTTGATAAATTTATTAAAACCTCTTGAAGATGAGTAAAACATCACAATGAACGGTAAATCCTAGCTCTATGGAGGTTCTACAGCGCTTGCTTTTGGGTGATATATAAAAAATTCAACGAAGCCATTATAATGGCATCCGAGTACTACTTGTACCTTTCGAAGTTTCTCTTGCTGTAAAGTCCTTTTTTGCTCATAGTAAACAGAAATTTGAGTTCGCTATTCGTATCGCTAATAGCAAGTGCGAGAACATTTTTTTCTTATCCCGGCCTTTCCAAAGTATAACCAGCAACATAATAAACCTAGTAAAAAGTAATTCAATATGAGACTGACTGTCACCTCTCATAAAAAATATTAGTTTTTGCAGATTTTGCAGAATTTGTGGAAAGATGGGAAAATTTTTATTATAAGCACACCAGAGAGAAAAATTCAGCAATTTAGTCTAACTGTGCATTATATAGAGTTGGGAAGAACAAGACAAGAACAGTAACGGGTCGATGGATATACCGCAACTCTTGTTGTTCGTTCCTGGATTCATTGCTTAGACATAAACAATAATTTGATTTTCTAGTAACACTTCCGGATTTTCCCCAATACGAGCTGATAAACACTTTAATTTCAAAATTTATCTGTGATCCTGGATCAACGATTTATCCTTTATAAAAAAGATCGGAAGATCGGAAGTCTACGAATTTGACTTTGCAATTTTTTTTTATCAAATATCAGTTAATTTCAAATCAATGATTGGTGCAAAGATTCCAAAAACAGAAAACAAGAGTAAATGTCCAATTATAATATAAAGTTGTTAATGAGTACATAGAATGCATTTTTGCAAGATTGAACTTTTGTTTGAGTAATTTCAGAGTAGATAAAACAACATAAATGTTAATCGAAGCTTTTAAAAGATAATGCAAAACTTTACAACATTCAAGAGTGAGTCAGTGGTAAACAGATATCCATAAAAAGCCTAAATTGAATGATCAAACAATCCCAAATCGTGTAGACTCTCCGGATCCGGATGCAAAACATCATCGATGACCTATTAAAAATGGGACGACATGGCAGGTGAAGAAACAAGAAACAGGAACACCCACGAAATTTTAAACAAAAGGGCATATGCAATTTCCAATTCGGAGAATGCGACCCGTAATTCTAACATTTTTTATGCGGGGCCATTAAGGTTTTCAAAGCAATTTTGAAGAAAGAAAGACAAGTCCGGGATTATGAGGAAAGAACAAGAACGTAGAAGGCTACATTTAAAAAGGAAAAAACTGTTCTTGGTATATTATTTGATGCATGCCAAGCATGCTAGGAAATTCTGAACAATCTGAACAGAAGACGATCACATATCTCAGAATTTAAAATATTTTAAATTTCAGAAAATAAAAAGCAGAATGGAACAATGTTTAGCAGATAACTTACTATACCGAATTGACATATGTCTTGCACCAAGTTTTCAAACTCTTAACAATCATTATTTCAACGAATTTTTTCATTCAAATGTGTTCCGACAGAAAAAAAAATCATGTGTTTTCAAGTGGCTTGGAAAAAATGATTGTTGACATAGTTCTTCGATACAAGTGATAAAAAACTGTACTCAAATTGTTAGATTTACTTTTTGATCTTGAATTTATGATTTTTCTTCCTAAAAGACTGATTGGAAGTCTACGAATTTGATTTGATTTTTTATCATATTTGTCAATTTATCTCAAATCTGTTGTGTAATTTGCATAGTATCACACTTAACAAAAATCGCAAAAAGTTGTATAAATTTGATAATTTTTTGACACCTACTTAGAACAATTTTTTCTTGGGACAAGACTCATATATCCACCTAATTATGTTAATAGGTGGATAAATTTCCATAGAAGGAAGATTTTAGTGAAGCTTGAGTCCAACTTGCGGCGTAGAGAGGTTAGGAGCTGGTTTTTCCTTCATGCACTTATCCTAGACGTATTAGCTGGTACTGATCTTGGATAAAACTACCCTCGACGATGCTGAAGAGGGTTAAAAAGTGCTAGACGACGAAAGATCGACGAAAGTACGCTTTGCTAGTTTTGATGTGACTTCGACTAACATTGAGTGACGGTCTAGCTTGAATTAGTCATATGGCTCCAAACATCCTATCACTTTCGCTCTTTTTTTCCGCTTTGCGAAGTTCACGCAAAGCGCAAATTCTAGAGCATTTATTGAAAAAGTGGGATTAGTATTATTTGCTATCTTTCTGGCTCAACGCTTTCGCGCCATTTCTAAGGGGAAAAAACTTCACACTCAGTCAATCTCTAGAGGAATCAAACCTGCTGCTGCGATGAGTGGTAACCTCCAAAGATTTAGATTAGAAAAAAAGTCTGCCGCCAATTATTTATGGCACAAAACTACAGCTCTCTTACTTTCGAATTTGTCTTCATTTTACGGCTAGCTTTTTATAACGACGGAGTAGTATAAATTCCCTGACCCCATCGATGTCTTTGCTAGGGGTGCAATGCACAAATTTCGCAACAAAGATAGTAAAAGTTTATTTTGACAGTGCTTGGAAAAGTTCTTCTATGTTATCCTAGGGTAAATGTCGTACACACTGGAGATTTCATTTGGATCAAATTTTAGGGTGAAAATTCAAAATTCATAGATTCTCGTGAAGAATCCAATCAGCACAAATTCCCCTAGGAAAGCATATTTGGTGAACCCGGTCATTTCGAATGCGATATTCCTATATATAAAGCTGAATGTATCTCTGTATGTCTGTATATATGTATGTAAGTATGTGCGGGATAGAAATTTTTATTTCTGAATCGATTTGGACTAAATTTGGCACACATACACTTCGGGGCCGGGCAAGTGTCATAGACTACTTTTCGTCATCGATGGATATCGATTTTATCGATTTTTATGGGGCTGGGATTTAGCGGGGTAAGTGAGCATGGCGATTACGAATAAAATATTAGTTTTCAGAATTATCGGTTACTTTTATCGATCTTATCGATTTTTTTGCAAAGTTTGCGCTATAGGGCTGGGAATTGGCACAGGGGGGCAAGTGGGCATGGTGATTCCGAATGCAATATTACTTTTCAAAATTATCGATTTATCGAATTCATCGATTTTTTGCAAACTTTGAGCTACAGGGCTGGGAGTTGGCACAGCAATCGAGCATGCTGACTTCGAAAACAACACAGGGAATGGGAAATTAAGTGTGGAACTGGGTACAGGGAAAGGCTGTACAGGGATAGGGATGGGACCTTTATTACAGTGTTTTGACAGGGCCGAGCGGAGCCGGGTAAGCAAGCTAGTTTACCATAAAGTGCACCTCGAAATGCTGATTCTAAATCTGTGCTCGAAATATGCGAAACAATCATAGGAAGGCAGTTACGAACTTTTTTCATAAAAAATTTGCGTACTTCTAGGTAGTTGAAATCACCCAATTTGGTCTATTCTAACGTTTGAAGCTATTGAAGAGAATCTTGAAAGGTGTACATTGTATTCGTACAATCATATTCAGCATTTGAAGAGCAAAAAAAATTTTGTTAATGATTTTCACACTCAGCTGTAGGGCAATTCATTCTTGAAAAAATAATTATAACTCCATCTTGGTTCTGGTTCGCAGGTATGGACAACAGTATTCAAACCAGCGTGTAAAGGCGCATTCTTTGATATACAAACCATTACGAATGGCCGGGGTCACCAAGTATCTCCTGTTTAGAGAAAAACATGTCGTAAAACCACATAAATGAAATAAGATTATCGTAGACCTCTTAACCACTTTAACAAAGAAATTCATGAAAACATTTTTTTGTATTTTCCTTGACCAGCTTACTCTATAGCGATAAGCAAAAATTTTTGATTCAGGATATCCCTAGAAAGCGCAATTTTTCCTCTCTAATGAGTGTCGAAGTAAACCGTATTGCTGAAATGGAAAGGACTCTCAATTTTCATTGGTTTTGCCGTGAAATCTGTAATACTTGAGATGTAATTATTGATATATTGTGGTGGAAAAAATGCTTTTCTGAACACTATGGTATGTGGACTTTAGGCCAAGTATCCTCTACTTCAATGCTCAGGCACCCAAAAACTTCTTCTTGTTAGTTGCAATGTCCGGGCAAGGTGGGGGTTTTGGGATCTTAGTGCCATCCTAGAATGGTCCCCCTCAGATACAACATCGCGCAAGTACAATACCGCTCACAGAATGTGCAAAATTTCCGCGAATGTCGCAGAATTCCAGGAATTCCGCGAAGGTTCGCGAAGTTTCGGGAATTTCACGAAATTCGCGAAATTCCGGAAATTTCGCGAAATTCATGTGAATCACGCAAATTACGCAGGGCCATAACTTCTTTCCGAATGAGTATATTCGAAATCCGAAAACAGCAATGTATTCAGCTCGTCAAGGCGAATCTTCTGGTATACAGGATATGTCCAATACTTTGTTTTCAATGATCTTGAATTTGAAGGCGGACGCCTCTTCCGTATGGTGGTAACGCAACGAGCATCATACGTAGGAGACTGCCGTGGGCACCGTTCGATAGTACTCTTTTACTAGATTATCGTGCGCTGAACAGCAGCCGAAGACTCTCTTTCAAAAGAGATAGAAGAGCTGATAAACTCTGGAAAAATCATGCTGTTCCAAGTTTTACTAGCCGTAACTTCCTTCAGAGTGAAAATTTTCGAAATCCGAAAGCAGCAGTGTGTTCATCTCGTCAAGTCCAATCTTACTGTTACAACATGCCCTTGAAATTCCGTTTCCATTTTTTTTCAAAATTTTCTGCGCGCGTATTGTATATTCACAAGGTCGCAAAGCAGCGCACATCAAACATAAAAGACTCCAATAAGCACTTTTGGATTGTGCTGCTTTCGCAGATTATCGAGCGCTAAAAAACAACCGGAAAATCTTCTTGAAAAAAGATAGGTGCTGGTGAATTCTGGAAAAATCGCGTTGTCTCAAATTTTGCCCACCGTGACCCTAAGATGAGAAGCTCTACTGCTAAGCAGATGTGATTTTCGTGATCAGCAGGTCAGATAACCTCTATGAGCAAGTTTTCAAAGAAATTCGGGTGATCTGATTTTTTCTCGTTTTACGCCCTGAAGCTCGCCGATGGGTTTTGGTCAAAATGTCGATGATCTCGGATTGTAAGGAAACTTCGCTCAAAGAGGTTTTCGAACGCTGTTTACGATAATCGTCTTTTGCGCGGAGTACAGAGTTTTCTAGCAGAGATATGGTGAGGGAACTTTAGCAAATCCACGCAAGTTCGTAGATTCGCCTGCATTTTTCGAGCACCTCTTAGAAAATCTGCTTGCTTGCTTTTGCAGGAATTCATTAGAAAGCGTGCTTTTAACGGTGCATGCATCCGGCTTCAATCTATAGCAATCGCCGAGTTAGGAGCGTACGAAATCACGTCCTCATGAGTTTTGCCCAAAATGTAAAGATCGCCTCTTCGTAGAAATTCCACCTAAGTGACTGTAGGACACTGTGGTCACCAATTTTGTGTTCATTTCGCTTAAGGAATCTATCCTGCTGTACTGGAAGTAATCAAATAGATCTGAGCTTTAGCCACGAATCTGCTTTGATATTCACCTAAGGGCTCAGGCGCACACAACCACCACATATAATACAATAAGATCTCAATCTTTCGAGTTGAACATAAAATTCACAGTACACGGTAAGATTCGGCTTGACGAGATGAACACAATGCTGCTTTCAGATTTCGAAAATGTTCATTCTGAAGGAAGTTACGGCTAGTGAAACTTGGAACAGCTTGATTTTTCCACAATTTATCAGCTCTTCTATCTCTTTTGAAGGAGTCTTCGGCTGCTGTTTAGCGCACGATAATCTAGTGAAAGAGTACTATCGAACGGTGCCCACGGCAGTCTCCTATGTGTGATGCTCGTTGCGTTACCACCGTGCGGAAGAGGCGTCCGCGTGCAAATTCAAGATTATTGAAAACAAGGTGTTGGACACAACCTGTACACCAGAAGATTCGCCTTGACGAGCTGAATACAATGCTGTTTTCGGATTTCGAATATACTGATTCGGAAAGAAGTTATGGCCCTGCGTAATTTGCGTGATTCACATGAATTTCGCGAAATTTCCGGAATTTCGCGAGCCTTCGTAGAATTCCTGGAATTCTTCGACATTCACGGAAATTTTGCACATTCTGTGAGCGGTATTGTACGATGTCATAACGCTCGACCTAAAGGAAGAAAGACCGGAAAGTGGGGAAACTTACGCCTTGGGGCGGGTCCTCCGACCTGTCCGACTTCCCGCTATGCGGCAGAGTACGCATGGCCGTCGAATTTCAAATTGTAAGGCTTTGGAAAACGCATATTCTCGCCATTTTCGCACCTTCTAATGTGATTTTCGGATTCAGCGTTGCGGGTAACCCCCGGTAAGTGGATTTTCTGGAAATCGAGTTTTTGCCCGGACACTGCCTTCAAAAAAAAAGGGGGGGGGGGGGGAGGGGAGGGTTCCAAGGGTCAATAAGATTATTATGCTTACTCTAATGTTCACTTGAAGCTTTCAGAGATGATGACTGAAAATATTAATGAGCAAAAGCTTTAGTGCCAATTTCAGGCGAATTTTATGTGATGGCTGGAGTATACAACATTGTATCGCAATACCCAGTTAACCTTGAAGGATGTCAAGTTAATCTACTACTGTGAAATTTATCGCAATTTTCAGACAAAGCTAATTGAGGGCATGTTCGACGAGAAGAAATGCTATCGAAGGCTTTGGGAAGAAGGTGAAGCCGCAGAAGCTGGTCTGCAAGATTCCAGTAAGCAGAAGACAAACTGAAGCCATATCAGCACAATATTAGCTCTATTCATCATGTACTAATCGCGAAGACGTATGTTACATACTTTTCAGTAAGTATCAACAAATACAGCGAAGTATCAGCGATAACTTGGTGGAACATCTCGTAGCAGAACATAAAATTCACTGCGAAATTTCACGGTTTAGCGAATTAGTCATCATTTTGTAAAAAACCAGCACAGTTTATTGAAACAGTTTTATGTTTCTGAAACTGGATTTTGCATGTTTTTATAAATGTACCCAATTTACAAATCCTGCCCCATTTCGATTTTAAGTGCCGTTTAAACGTCGCAGTGCGTTATGTCATATTATAGGGCGAAAGACCATTTTTTGTTCTTTTTAACTCATATCTGCCAAAAATCGTTTGCAGCCTCCCAGCAGAGAGATTTCAATTCTAATCTGTCAAACTTCTTTGTCATAGCTAAATTACTGCTTCGTCGTTTTTCTGCTCTGGTTCCGCCTTCCTACATCGTAAAGGTCAAGCATAGCTGTAACCGAGTCAAGCGGGGTACCGTCTTGGGGCAAGAAAACAAAGGAGATATGGTTTTTGTGGGGGGGGGGGGGGGAGGGGAGCTCCAAGGAAAATTGCAGAAAACTTCATCAAAGAATTATATGCTCGTAAAGCGCGGGAATTCAAAATCGCGCTCCAAACAAAAAAAGCCTTGTTTACGACCATACACTATGTATGGCGCAAATTCGGTGGGTAGATGCGCATGAGAGAGCTCGAATTAAAATTTTGAGGACTTATGCGGATCAAAGCTGTACCCAACTTTCTTTTCCCAATCAGCTGGAACTTTCCAGCTTTGCACCTCAGCTGGTAGCTCAGCTGAACTAGCTCCTTCCTTTGCTCACAATTTTTCCTGCTTCGACACATGAGAAAGCAATAAACGAGCAAAAGCTTTCAGATAACAAAATTCAACTTATGTTGCTGCTTATGGCACACAGAAGAAGATAAGGAAAGATGGATATGGTAAGAGTTTTGACGATAAACTGGACTGACTGAGACGGACTCTCACTGGAGGTCGAACGTGGAACCCGAATTGCAGATCCTGTGTAAAACTTCAGCCCGCTCATAGATGTTTATCGAAGCTTTTTTAATGAGTATGAAAGCATAGACAACATTCGCATTGATACTGAGTAAAAAAGAGTCTCACCAAAGGAAAAAAGGCTATCAACTTAGGCGCCGCAATAAAAGTGCGTGACGTCAGACATGCACTCCGAAAACTTTCTTGAGGTGGCCCCAAGAATTTTTATGCGCCCAACGTGAAGGCAGCGCCTACATATAAGCAGTATTCAGGGCTCGGCACGAGGTAACTTTCTGAAACCACGAAAAACGAAGTCCTCCTTCACTTTTGCAAAATTTTACGCAGTTCCGTTTGACCCTACACTCCAAACCTAAAACCTCAAAAAAAAAATGACACGCCACTAAAGAAACGTAAAAGCTGTGTTTTTCGTCCATAAAAACGATATCCCTTTTGCTTTTTGTCCCAAAAAACGAAATCCAGCTTGCTCATAAGGCTATTTATCCTAAAATCTTGTAGATCAGTCTGTTTATTTTGATACTTGTGAGTTTTTACTTCAATGTAGAGTTTCTGCAAACCTGCAAGAGCAAGGACTATGTCGTTCGACTTTTGAAGAGCTCTTTTAAATGACTTGAGATTATTGGACAGACCTCATTTTTTGTAAAAAAAAATTGTTTTGATTGCCGCTCCAACAGTCGCCAACCTGCTGAAGCAGCCCAGAGTTTCTCTGTCATTTTAAGCAGTAAGGGCAGGTTTATGAAACCACAAAATTCCAATGTTGAAAATAGATCTCCTAGCAGACTTATATGACGAATATATCTGTATAAGAATTTGAGTGAACGATGAACGATTCCTAATAGAAGAGGAATCAAGTGGAAAGCAGAAGAAAAACAGGATTACAAAAATACTCTTTTAGTTTTACATGGAAGGCTAAGAATACTACATATCGAAGTGCAATTCAAAATAATTTGCACTTTACACATTAGGAAATGTTAGACCTGATCAAGTTCAGATAGGTCACACATCAATTCTAATCAGTGTCATTTACTTTCACAAAAATTGTTACCCTAATACTTCACGAGTACAAGACGCTCTTTATTTGTTTCTTAGGGACCCGTCATACTTCGCCGAAAGAGCCCAAAAAAGCTTAAAAAAGCTCCAAAAAGCCCGAAAGAGCCGGAACGCCACTTCCGTTTTGACGCTAAGGCATCTGTGTTGGTTTCGCAAGCGAGCCTTTTTGCTTCATTTTTTGTCATCTGCACTTCAAAATAATGTCAGAATTCTACAAAATTCGTTTCTGCGTTCCGGCTCTTTTGGATTTTTTCCGGCTTTTTTGGGCTTTTTCCGGCTTTTTTGGGCTTTTTCGGGCTTCTTTGAGCGCTTTTGGGCCTTTCTCGGCGAAGTATGACGGGTCCCTTAAAGGCAGTGTCCAAGCAAAAAGTCGATTTTGAGATTTTGTGCTTACCCGGGCCTATTCGCCCTGCTGAATCCGATGAACCACATTGGAGAGCGCGAAAACGCCAGAAAAAGCCCTAAAGCAGGAGGGAAATCGCAGGTGGGCGGGGCTGTTCACACCGTGACGTCACTCTCCCAGGCTTTAGGAGCCATCTTCTCGATTCCGATTTTATGTCATGCGTTTCGCAGTTGGCTGGTGGTAGGGCGACTAGCACAAGCGAGAAGATCGCTCCTGAAGCTGGAAGAGTGACGTCACTATGTGAACAGCCCCGCCCTCCTGCAATTTCCCTCCTCCGTTAGAGCCCCTTTTAGCCGTTTTCGCGCTCTCGTTGATTTTCAGATTCAGCATGGCGAATAGGTCCAGGTGAGCACAAAATCTCGAAATCGATTTTTTGCTTGGACACTGCCTTTAAGAAAGCTCGGCCGAACCACTGTGCCTCGCATAGCTCTCCCACACAATTCTTTCAGGTAAGGAGCAGCACGGTGAAAAAGTCCTTTAATCGCGAAAAATTTTGTTTTGTTCAGGCTGGTCGATTCTAGAAAAAAGAAGTGCGTCCTGCACTCGTTCAAATTAGATTACAATAAACTGTCACATCAATTGTTACAGTAATGATCGAATCAAGACTTCTTGAATAGTGAATTTTGAGGTGCATGTGCGGACCTGTTCCGAATGAAAGGGATTACTGAATTCTTGTCAAAAAATAAGTGAACAAATAACAAAAGTTTGCTACCACTGCTTTTTTTCTTTCTGGTTGAGTTCTAAAATGAACTGTGTGCTGTAAAATGCAAAGGTCTTCCGGACCACTTTCGATGGCTACCAATAAACACCGATTTTTACCCATTTTTCTTCTTTTCGACTGCTTTCAACACCTTTTTCAAAAAATCTTATCCAAAGGACGAGAAGAACCATCCCTACGACACATTTGAGTGGTAACCGCTTAACCGCTTCAAGAATGAGATTTTGACAGAAATCGGTCTTTTGCTTAAAGAGAACTTTCTTGAGGTGTGCTCAGTAAGAAGATGGAGTTGCTTTAGTTAATTTGGAAGTTAGTAGAAGTAAAAAATAAGAAATTACTCTTAAGCGTTATAAATCTTATCATTGCCTTGTAAAAATATTATTAAAAAAACGAAGATTGTAAATCTCCACAAAAATTTCAAAATTCTACAGGGTGCGGCAAAAGTCTGGGAGCCTAGTACTTTTTCGTACAAAACAAGAAGGGAAGTACCAAGAAACGAAAAACTTGGCGAACGCATAATTCGAACCACTCCAGATACGGCTCAGTTCTTGAATTTCAAAATTGCCTCTTTTGGCTTCCACGCGGCCCTACAAAATCTTAGCAAGTCCACTTGTCGTGGCATGCAGATAGTCGTAATGAAATTCGCCCCACGCCGTCACAATAACTACTTCTCTTACCTCGGCAAATGTGCAGCATGATAGAGCAAGCTTTTGTCTACGACATAATTCCTACAGCTTTTTTTGCATTGCTTAGAAATAAAATAATTGGATTTTTAATTAGAAGTTTGTGTACGTCGCATGTCGGAATTTGGCTACAAGTGCGCGAAAAAAAGCGGAAAATCGTCATTTAAAAAGTATAAAAAATGTCCCCTTGACCTAATTTCAATAGACTCTAATTTAGAAGACGTATGCAAAAAATACAGCCTTGGTCCCAGTGCCCGTTGAGCATTCTATGGCTTTTAAATCTGTTCTGAAGACGGATTTCCACTGGCACGTAGAATTCGCAAACTTTTATTTTCCGTTCATGCAAGAACAGCTCCTGGCAAAAGCAAAACTAGGATACAATAGCGCAAAGTCTCTTCTATGTTGTGTGCATTGAAGTTTTGTAAAATATTAACAGCATCTCTAGTTACAGCAAAAATTGTAAATACCAAAAATTCTGGTTTTTTCGCTTTACAAAAGTACTAGTTTGCTAGTTTATATTCTTACAAAAACATATGGCAGCCATTCCCAGCCAAATAAAGTGTATTCTGTAGAGGATGACCGCAGCATCATGTGGCATAAAATTGAAATCAAAACTATCAGTATCTTTGTAATTGCAGTACTGCAAAGTTAGGCTCCCAGACTTTTGCCGCACCCTGTAGTTACCGTTCATATCTTTCAGTGCAAGATCTCAGAATTTACGCTATATATGTCAACGTACTTGAGTTTGTTGAGATAAATTGGCCTATTGTGCAATGGCTGAACTTCTCTCCAAGAATGTAAAAGTTCTTGTCGTTCGGCAGATATGTGACTGCGTAGGAAGTCTAGCTGAAATTACAATTTGGATGATGGAGGGCTGAAAAAAAAGGATCTGATTAGTCATAGTACCTGCTGCTCTGAGATATAGCTTGGCTCGGCTAAAATGGTCCATATGACTCCTTCAGTGCATGGTGGTGTTGTGAGGGAACCTTTGAAAGTAATTTTCATTTAGAAAATGTGCTTGAAACTTGGGAGCCGAAAAAATGAGTCCTAGTCCAATGTGCCTCAAAAACAGGTTGCCTTGTCATTGAAAAAACAAATCTCCAATTTATTAGCGCAAAAGTAACATTTTTGCCACAACCATACGTACCTATTTATCAGTGGCGATTCAAAAAAAAATTTTCTCGGAGGAAGTGCGACAGATATTTTTATGAATGAGCCTAAACAACCATCAGCCACGTATTCGAAAAAAGTTTTTAGGATGTTTGTCGAATTCGTGGATCTATGACCCGAAAATTCAGCAAGAAGGGGCTCGGAGATTGTGCCCAAAAAACTATTCTATTAGGTTGGTCCGAAAGTTCTGTCCCACCATTTTCAAAGAATCGTAACTTCTTCCTAACACAATGTTTTTGCAAGAGTAAAACCACATAGAAAACAGCAACTCATGCACTTTCTAAAACTACCTTGGCTGCTCTCTACTAAGCTCTGAATGCAGAGAAAAAATTGGAAAAAGGAAATCACTTCAATTTCGGAATTTTTAAGCAAGCCTGTTGAAAAATCCAAAACTGTGCCATAAAACCCAAAACAGGCAGTATCCTAGGTTTTTTAATCCCCTCTTTCCAGCTGAGCAAGATTCGCGCTGATCGAGCCTTTTTGAAAGAAGTTATGATTTTCAAGAAAAAATGCAAAAAAATCAGTTTCTTAAGAAAATTGATTTTTTGACATTTTTTTCAAAAAATCGTAACTTTTCGAAAAACAGCTAGATCAGCGTGAACTTTGCTCAGCCAGAAAGAGGGGGTAAAATAGTCTAGGATACTGGCTGTTTTGGATTTTATGGCACAGTTCTAGATTTTTTAACGAGCTTGCTTAAAAATTCCGAACTCGAAGTGATTTCGTTTTCCCAATTTTATCTCTGCTTTCAGAGCTTAGTAGAGAGCAGCCAAGGTAGTTTTAGAAAGTGCATGAGTTGCTGTTTTCTATGTGGTTTTACTCTTGCAAAAACATTGTGATAGGAAGAAGTTACGATTTTTTGAAAATGGTGGGACAGAACTTTCGGACCAACCTAATACAACGCTAATTTGAGTTTTCCAAAAACTTGAGGGATTTTTCTAATTGTTTACAAGTAAAAACAAGTCTCTTGCACAATTTTCTGACTTATACAGATCACTTAAAAATACTTCGCCATCCATTCCCGCCATTCCCCCCCCCCTCTACGCCAGCACCCCTTTGATTCTCTACTCACCTTCATAGCGAAAAAATGTTGATGTGTCTCTTGGTAGAAATCCTTGTGGAATATATTCCACAGAACCACTCTGAGTACCTAAACGCGGTCAAGCAAAAATAAGTATAATTTGGGTGGAATAACTAGGTTCCCAAAATTGTAAAAATTGATTTTAACATGTAAAAATTGATTTCAATCATGTAAAACTAGCCACAAATGCTGATCCATACTCGTATTAAATTATCGTTTTCCCAGTATGAGCAATATTCGCTTCGGCGCCTGGTAATATCTGTTGTTTAAAAACGAGGAAGCCTAATCCAAAAAATGCTAAACACGCCTTCAAAAATTCATTTATAGGCATCCCATAGAAATCAAATTTGAAATCATTTAGTCAACCATGGAGAAGAAAACATTCAAAATTCTTTTCTCCATGGTTAAAAACAATTTTTAGACTGCTTTATCTTATAGACTGCTGCAAATCAATCTCAAATATTACGGCCCCACACCCTCTCATTTGCCGCATGACCACACTTGAATAAATTTCTTTGAAATGAATAAGAAGAGGAAAACGACAAGAGAGCTTGCAGCACAGTAACGACAACAAAATATTTCTGCAAAAGAAGAGATTTTGAACCAACTTCTGATATTGGTACTGTCGAAAGCTTTCTCTAAATCTGTCAATGGTTGTCCTTTGGTTGCTGGTTGTAGAAAAACCGCAACCTAAAACGAGTTCTCAAAAAAAATTTTGATGAATGCAATCGTTGATAAATCTTTTCAATGATAGAATCAGCGATAAATTTAGATATCCACCACTGCAATAGTTTCAGGATTTTCCAAAGCCGTTGTCGCGTTGTAACCTTCCAGAATGTGCACAAAGTGAATCTAAAAGCCGCTTGAAAATTGTTTGCAGAATTGTACTGCCAGGAAGTTTTCTGCAGAATGTGGTGTGCTTGCGGTGCAGGACTGGCACCAAATTTGCGCGTGAATAAATGCTACGTCTACAATGCCGGTCACTTGCGCGCGCAAATTGCCGGCACTACTGGCTTGGCATTTGTTTACGCGCAAAATTTGTTGCCCAATCTCGGCACCGTAAGCACACTTCATTAAGCGAAAATCTACTAGGCTATACCTATTTGATATGTACCTCTACAGGATAATGTAATCTCGCAACAGTGTGTTCGCTACCCGAGCTGTCGTCTTCACCCCAATGGAAATGAAATTGTTGCAAGTAATATTTTCCCATAAGACCACCACCTAAAATCCATCATTATATCTGAAGATAACTTGCTATAACTGCCTGTTATATATGGCCGTTCCCCATTCCGGAAATTCTGCGCCAGTTCTCAAAAACACTCACTATGCATCAAATAAAGGATTGATATGAAAACTTACCAGGTTGACCATATTTGTGAGAAGTGATGTAACCCGGAGCATCATAATGGTGAAAGTGTAGAGGTGGCCACCGCATGACTATAGCTTTTCCTGAATTTGTAAATGGTAATGTGAGGTTATGACAAAAGGTGCAAGTAAAAGCTCAAAAAATTTTCCAGTCGTCACCACAAGCTATCGTATAAAAACCTCAGCCTGATAAACATGATGTCTCCGATTTTGTTGCTTATTTCCTTTCCCACAGAAACTTCAGAACAGGTGAATACACAGATTCAGATTAGGAGAATATTGCGTACCTCTCAATTTCCCACAAAAGAAACCGGATTTAACGTCCTTATAATTTACCAGTGCGTCACCTCTGCTTCGCAGAGGCTCGCACTGGCCCTACTTTCTGTATGCCTTCTCATTCCCGCATGATAATGACATTGAAACTCACCGCGCTATGCAGGCTATCACGAATGATTTGTAAACAACTACTCATTCCGAGAGCTTTTTTGTTTGAGATCGGTATTTTCGCTTGGATGAAACTTTTCCGAGAAGAATTAATGCAAATTTGAATCGGTTTTCGGATTTTTTATAGCTTGGTAGTCGCCATAACAACGATGATCACCGGGAGTTACATCTCTGTGCAAAAATCTTCTCAAATGATCAGGTATAATCTTGGCAAATTGACCTTTTACGCCACTAATATTTTTCGGCGCCATTTTCGTGAAATAATCAACTTAAGCTCAATTTTTTGGGCTTAAGTCCATGGCTTGCACATTAGCTTGTTAATCAAATCCATGACTTCGCAAAAAGTGGTGGTGAAGGCACAATTTTGGTGGCCAGAAGGCAAGTGGATCCGTTTGAAGCGCAGTTTCTGGGAGATCCACTCAACGGATCCGCTCGTGCTTTTGCATAGTGGACTTTCATGCTGCTAGCACGCGCTATGCAAAATTTGGGCTTCGGACGTTGGCTGGAACACGTTCCTCGAATTTCGTAACGGACAGACAGACACACACACAAAAAAACGTAAACACCCTTAGCCCGTTATTATAAGTTACCAGTGCGTCACCTCTGCTTCGCAGAGGTTCGCACTGGCTCTACTATCTAGGTGCCTTGCTCATTCTCGTAAAATCGTGGCACTGGAACTCACCGCGCTATGCCGACTACCACGAATAAATTGTAAACAACCACTCATTTAGAAAGTCTTTTCACGTGAGATCGGTGATTTCGAGTGGATGAAACTTTTTGCAGGAAGACAAACGCAAATTTGAATAGGTTTTTGGATTTGTCATGGCTTGGTAGTCGCCATAAAGGTAATAGTAGCCGTGAGCTACATCTCTGTGCGAAAATCTTCTCAAACGCTTAGCTAGAACCTTGGCAAGTTGACCATTTACACAACCAATTCATTTTGGCGCCGTTTTCGTTATGTAGTAAACTTTCGAACACTTTTCCGGCTAAACTCCATCGCTTGCACATTTGCTTACCAAACTCATCCACGACTCTGCAAAAAGTGGTGATACGGACCAAATTTTGCGGTACAGAAGCCAGGTGGACCCGTTTAGCGCGCAATTTCTGAGGGATCACCTCAACGAATCTGCTCGTGATTTTGCGTATTGGACTTTTATGCGGGTAGCATGCTCTGTGCAAAATTTGAGCCCAGGAGGTTGGCTGGAACACGCTCCACGAATTTCGTAACAGACACACAAACACACACACAAAGTCACACAAACACCCTTAGCCCGTTATTATAAGTCATGTTATGATTATTTCCTTCGTTGGAATCACGTCATGCACAGAGGCACAAGTGGTTACGTTGAAAGCGATAAAAATGTACAGACAGATAAGGCGTTTGATTATAAGGACTATTCACAAGAATTAGCAAAGATCTTTGGGCAGATACCTACATAGAGTTCAAAAAAATGTCTGCACTGAGACCTGAGCGATGGGAAGATTGACTTACGGAAGATGTGGTAGCACCACTCATACAAGGCGGTTGTACATTTTGTACCACCGTACCCAGATACTGTATCCACCGTACGAGCCAATCGCGCTCTACAGGGCTGATACGCGGTCCGCCCTCAAATAGCGCTTTTCACGTCGAGAAGCGGGTTGTTAATATCTTTTGAAGCTGCAAAGCACAGTCTTGGACTTAGCTCATCAAGGGGAACCGAGAATGATGAATATCCCAAAGCTGTCATTCTGCCGAGCCGCTGCCTTTAATGTGAGCTAGCTCACTTTCGAGTTACGGTCATGGCGCAGGCGCGGAGGGTTTGGGGAAGGATTTATCAACCTTGAATGAATCATTTGCGCTGCCGCTCGGGTAGTGCTTTAGTCAGGACCCTTTCATCAGCTTCTAGGGGAAAAACCCATGTGTCCCAATTTGCCTGGAGACTGCCTTTAAATTGTCTTCTGGTCAGAAAGAAGAATCCGCATGGAGAAGGGTCTTCCGTGGCTCTGAACGGAGAGTCGTTATGGGACCATGGTCATAGCATACGATGCTCGCTCTAGTTTGCAGTCTGAAATCGTTAGCTGGGAAGCGCTAGGGCCGAAGGCGGGGTCGGAGCCCTTTCAAGGCTTCGTGGGCCCAGTTTTTCGCCCCGACAGTTTTCGCTCAGTAAAGGGGCCTAGTTTTACAAAGCTGCGAAAGTCCGGCAACCAATTTGCAAGGGGGAAGGAAAAAACTATGAGACGCCAAAAGACAAGTTTCCCAGTCGCCACCCCGCAAATGGTACTGAACCCAATCTCTCATCTCACATGTCATGCTTCGATTAGCATCTCAAGTTGGGCACATGTTAGAAAAACGGACCTCGCCATTTCTCAGTCTTGGTAGTCTGAAGGCCAGACACCTTTCCACGTGTTTGATCAAAGACATGACGCAATTACTGAGGACAACTGTGCCGGTTGCTTCCGGTTGTCGCACCTCCTACAAAGACCCACCCTCCCCCCCCCCCTCAAATACTAAGCACCCTATAATGTACTGACTGAGATCCTCTTATTTGTATCTACGGTTAAGTATAAGTTACACCCTATCTGCTGCTTGAAGGCACCATCCACCCAGATTCTCGACTTCCATGTCTTGGTAGTTTCGACGCCTTCTCGTGTTCCTGATTCCGATTATCAAGTCGAGAATCTGCGAACCAAGACAATCCTCGTTTCGGAGAAGCCCCAGGCCTGTTCTCCGCAAAGTGAATGGTTGGACGCACACAGAGGGGCGGGCATTACTGGAAGTGGGAGGTGCCAACTTGGGGTCTCATGCCTCTCCGTTATCCCAAGCTTCCAAAGCGACATTTTGCGACGCGACTTGGGCATTGATTGGGTAGGGGTTCCGCTATCGTAAGCTGCCGAAAGTTTAAGATCCCTAAGTTAGGATGGACGGCGCCTCTAAGGTAACCATAAATTTCGAATGAGTGTACCCAGTTTGAGGTCACTCAATATGCGCGTATAGCTTCACCCACCTATGTCTAAGTCGATTGGAGACTGCCTCTTTCCATTTATACACAAGGCATTGATGCTATGCGGATGGTAGCTTTGTAACGTTTCTCCCACGACTTTCCCTGCCATTAACCACCAGAAAGAGTATAGAAACCATAGGTGAGTCATTTCACGAGTAAGGTTTCCTGAATGCGAAGGATCAATAAAGCTCATTTTCAAAAATTACTTTTTGCCCGAGAAAAACTGTGAAATGAACACAAGGTCCTCACTTGGCTAGAACGACCGCACAAGAAACACAATGTCACAAAACTAATTGACCATGATCGCTGATGCTTTTGCAAAATGATCAAAGCAAGCTATCATTTTGTGTTCTCAAGTTCTGTGGCCGTATTCATCATTGATATCTTGAGGTAAATTCTACCTCCAGGTAGTTCTATCACTCATTATCAGCAAACCAGTGCGTCACCTCTGCTTCGCAGAGGCTCGCACTGGCTCTGCTATCTCGGCCCTACTCATTCTCGTATAATGATGGCATTGGAACTCACCGAGCAATGCCGACTATCACGAACAAAATGTAAACAACTACTCATTCCGAAAGCTTTTTTATGGGAAATCGGTGATTTCGCGTGGATGAGACTTTTTGCAGGAAAACAAATGCAAATTTTTACAGGTTTTTGATTTTCTCATGGCCTTTACAGTTGCAATAGGAACAGCAGTCACCGTGAGCTACAACTTTGTGCAAAATTTTCGTCAAATGGTCTGGTAAAACGTTGGCAAATTGACCATTTACGCAATTAATACTTTTTGGCGCCGTTTTTGTAAAGTAATGGACTTTTGATCACTTCTTTGAGCCTAAGTTCATGGCTTGCCAATTTACTTGGCACAAACATCCACGACTCTGAAAAAAGTGGAATTACGGACCCAATTTTGCGGTCCAAATGCAAAGTGGATCCGTTTGACACGCAGTTTCTGAGGGATCCACTCAACGAACTGCCCGTGCTTTTGCATGTTGGACTTTCCTGCGGGTAGCATGCGCTGTGCAAAATTTGAGCCCAGGAGGTTGTCTGGAACACTCTCTACGAATTTCGTAACAGACACACTCACACACACACACACACACACACACACACACACACACACACACACACACACACACACACACACACACACACACACACACACACACACACACACACACACACACACACACACACACACACACACACACACACACACACACACACACACACACACACACACACACACACACACACACACACACACACACACACACACACACACACACACACACACACACACACACACACACACACACACACACACACACACACACACACACACACACACACACACACACACACACACACACACACACACACACACACACACACACACACACACACACACACACACACACACACACACACACACACACACACACACACACACACACACACACACACACACACACACACACACACACACACACACACACACACACACACACACACACACACACACACACACACACACACACACACACACACACACACACACACACACACACACACACACACACACACACACACACACACACACACACACACACACACACACACACACACACACACACACACACACACACACACACACACACACACACACACACACACACACACACACACACACACACACACACACACACACACACACACACACACACACACAGACACACACACAAAGTCACGTAAACATCCTTAGCCCGTTATTATAAGTAATGATACCCGTATTCACAAAACTACCTTGAAATAAATTCTCAAGGTAAATTTTACCTTGAGGATTTACCTCAAGGTGTTTAGTATCGAATGGAAAGTACCTAGAGGTAAATTCTACCTCAAGGTACTTTCCATTATCACTTAAAATCCGTTTTCATCAAAATCCGTTTTCATCAAAAGGACTGCATTTACCTTCAGGTAAATTCTTAATGCAACTTCTAACCCTAGCTGGAGGCAAGGTTAGAAGGATACCTTTAGAGATCTATAGACTTTCGGAAGCTGGTTTTTTGCATGAGTAATGCAGTAACGTGAATTAGGTCACTGTGGCAATTTTGCGAAATTGGGTTAAGCGAACTTAAGACAAAATTTCAGTCTATATTCTCAAAAACTTTATACATTTTGAAAAACGCGTGAATGGATGTAGTCATAGGAGTTATTCAGGAGTTATTCTCTTTCACAGCATCTTGAACACACTAGCTGTGCTTAATCATAAAGTCGAAGTTGCTTGATGAAACTACTTTGAAAACATCTTCAGAATTATTAGACATTACCAAATGGTGACGTGTGCTGCAACGTAACCCTCGATCCCATTTCCTGACTGGTCATATCGGTTTTCAAAGGATGATTTCACCAAATTGTTTGTATCTCTAATACAAACCGTTTCGCACGTTAGCAGAAAGAAAGAGCTAGCTGTTGAGTGCAAAAAATAGACAAATGTTTCTGGTTGAGCAGGAAAATTTTTATCTCAACTCTTCATTTACTCACAACGCACACATGTGGGTTTGACATTTATAGCTAACGTTTATAGCTCATTTGAGCAAAAAAATATTCCCTAAACCCCGAAAGTGACCCATTAGGGAACCGTCTGTACATACTTTCAATGATGATGATTTTGAAGCTTTGGAAGTCAAAACTTCACTACTTTTGGAATAATCGGGCCTATGTGAACTAGAAAGAACTCAGAACGAGGCAAAAAACATTTGGCGGAATTTTGCGCGCTATAGAAATTCGCTAAGTACTTGAAAAAACATTATCGGTAAAAACCTCATCAAATAAGGCAGGTTTTAACTCAAGCCTAAAGTGACTATGAAAAAAACTACTTTGACAACTTGGAAGCTTTTGTTAAGACTACCCTCTTGATAACTGTGCAAGAAGAACTTTTTCCAGAAAGGTAGGTTCCATTGTTGTAGAAACAATATCACGAATTTAAAATCCGATTTGACTAGAAGCAATCAACTTCTTGTTGTTAGATAAACCCCCTTTGGGCTCGAAATAGTCGCTTAGACTGTACAGCCTCAAATTCATTGACTGTAAAACTCTGAAACCGATATTGAAAATATCACGGAAATACAAAAGAAAGCAGTTTACTGCAAGTGTGTCATGTCATGCTCCTAATATACATCAGTCCTAATCATCTTGGCACAGGTAAATCTAACCTTGAGAGAGAAACTTTGATGAATACGAAAATTATACCTTAGGTAAATTGTACTTTGAGGTACAGCTCAAGGTAAATTGTATTGCAGTAGAGTTCATTCTAATATCATCATTTTACTTGGAAGCAGGGGAGGATGTGTTGAATAAAATCAGTTTTTTTCTAAAGGGACGGCCAAATTTGCCGAAAAGAACTCCGAAATGTCCGAAAGTGCCGAAAAGCGTTGAAAGCGGGCAAAAGCGCCACGCGCCAGCCACAAGCTCCTGAAAATCACTGATGTCTGCAAGCTTAAAGTTATTGGCACGGTCAAGTTCTCTTTTTATTTTTTTCGAAACAACTATCGTTTCAGAGACTTTAAAAGGGGCCAAGTAACAGGTAAATAATGCAGAACCAAACAAGGTAAGAACCTTTCAAACTCGAAAACTGGACTTATATAAACTTCTTGAGCACAATAAGCAGTGATTATAATGTGACCGGCGTGATTGTCCAACGATGTTTTGGTAGGAAATGCAATCTCATAACCGAAATCTGCCACTTAAAGTGACTGGTACTACATTTCGGCTTCTTCGGACTTTCGCATTCAAAAAGTTTTTCCTTCCCAGTGGCAGGACCATTCCAAGAATTTATGTTTTAATTTACAATTCTTCAATAAGAGAAACCGGTGTTTTGTGCATGATGGGAATACCAATTTTTTTGAAGTACACTTGAAAGCTTTGGTTCGAATGCAAAGGATTCAACAAAGGTTACACTGTTGCAAAGTTAGAAAGACTTTGCGACACCCTGTACATATTTCTTCGAGGCCACTGCAACCTGCTATCCTCCGCTTATAAGTATCGAAAATGGGTGCGAACTCATGTTTTGTCAAAATATGCAGTTTGAACAAAGAAAATGGCCACAATTTTCCTTTGATCTTTTAAGACCTGAATCATTCTCATTTTATCGTGTTCAAACATGTAAGGGTACAGTCGAGTAGATTTCCTGCTTAATATAGTGTCCCTGCAGACGCGACAACGCTGGGACGTCAATAATTGCCTTGCGAGTTCCCGAGCTAGTGTTTTCCAGTGTTTTCTTTGCTTATTCTATGTTTTTAGGTGATTCGTTGCTGATAAAGAAGAAAAGGGTAAGTTAGAGAGTAGTTTCTGTTTTCTGAAAAGTTCTATCATCGCATATTCACAGATATCCACGTGGAAGCATTTCGCGTCAGCTTTTTGTCTATTTTTTTCTCATTTCCTTTTCTTCTGTCACTTCTTCTTTCGAACCTTCGTCTTATGAGGCGCTTCTTTGAACGCTAGTTGGCTTGTCTTGCAGCAACTTCGGCTTTCACCCGTAAGAAATGGCATTTTAATCAAGTACTTCATGTGATAAAGACAATAGGTCAATCGTAAAAACCCACTAGCGTTCAAAGAAGTACTTCACAAGAAGAAAGAGACATGAAGTAACAAAAAAATAGACAAGAAGCTGACGCGAACTGCTTCCAAGCGGATATCTGTGAATATGCGATGATAGAATTTCTCAAGAAACAGAAATACTCTCTAACTTACCCTTTTCTTCTTTATAAGCAACGAATCACCTAAAAACATAGAATAAGCAAAAAAAAACACTGGAAAACATTAGCTCGGGAACTCGCAAGGCAATTATTGACGCCCCAGCGTTGTCACGTCTGCAGGGACACTATATTAAGCAGGAAATCTACTCGACTGTACTTCAAACCGTCTCCCTGTCAAAACATGTCACCTCAGGCCCGAAGGACACAATTAGCAAAATTTTGTCTTAGCAAAAGTTCTGTTAGCAATAAAAAACTTTATGCACCGCTAAGACGTCATAGCGTGCTCTAAATAAACGTTAGTGTATATCAAGCTGGCAAAGGTAGATTTTACCTCAAGGTACGTTGATGAATACGAATCGCTCAAGGTAGAATTTACCTTGAGATAAAATTTACCTCAAGGTAAAATTTACCTCAGGTTTAATGATGAATACGGCCTCTGGATGCTTACCAGAAACTAATGTAATTCAAACGAGTAATCCGTTCGAAGAGCAAACATTAGCACCATAGATCGTGCATTCACATGATTCGCACGCATATCGTCAACATTTACATGTATTTTTTTTTACTATACTACATTATGGTACGCTATCACCGATGCGGTTATAACCAAGAATTCTTTTCCTCAAATTGACTGTGTGACTGTGTGACATCCTTTTTCGACCCAAAATGCCCACAATTACTTCACTCAATTTTTTCTGTCTGCAAAATATACAAATCAAATCCGCAACAACTCAGAATTTTTTTTTGCATAATCGCCTCTCGTCACATTGATCATGCCAGCACCCACACCTCCAAGGATCAGTGAGTTCACATAGTTCTCATCAGAACAGCTCAACACTTTTATCTGACAGGTAAGTTCAATTTCTCCGAAACTGAGATTGACTGGATACTGGTTGAGCCACTCAGCCAGAGTTTTTATAGGTCAGAAGGAAGTCGAAAAACTCCAACTATTAGACAAAAGTCAGAACTTGCCAACTTCTGCGAAAGACAACTAGATGATAATTTTTCAGAAAAAAATCTCTAACGCATTTTCGTACAAGGATCTCGCTGTAAATGTTCTGCACAATCTTATTGCCTCTTATTCTACAAGAAGTGCAGGGAAGTTGGTCATTTCATCCTTATTTCAAAGAATTTCCTACAGTTATTTTTTCTCCATTATGGATTAATCTCTTCACTTATTAATTTGCCTGTTCAACTTCCATTTTCAAACAGTAACAGGTGTTCGCAAATTCTAAGGATTCCCCGCTTTGTTCCAAGTTCTTACCATTAAAACGAAAACTACGAATACGCTATAACCACAGAAAGAATTAAGTCCACAACTATCGCAGGTAGTTAAAACGCTCTATTCTAGGAAAGGATTCCGAGGAGTGGGGATACATAGACAAATCTTCATGGAAAGGAACGTGTAAAACTGGAAAGCGGCAGTCTCCTATTGATCTAGACATTGGTAGGTACGAACTGTTTTATCGATTTTTCAGATATAAACTTTTCAGGTGATGCGATAGTGGTAAATTGGGAGCCGTTAAAGTTTCATAACTACGATGTTAGAGGTGAAATCGTAGCTGAAAATAATGGACATACAGGTAGGATAATAGTTTTACTCTTGTTCACCAAGGAGGCGAAGCGGCCAGATAGTAAAAATAGACGGAGAAAAAACCAGCAAGAATGAAAATAAATAAGTTGTGGGATCAATTGGAGTACATATTTTGCGCATGGCTGTTTCATTTCCAGAGCTCGTACAAGGTTTTCAATCTTGGGCTAAAAGGCCATACATTACCGGTATGCATCTCTAGTTACAAGTCTTGTTTTTCAGCTCGATTTCGCAAATTTCAGGTGGAAATTTGAAAGGGAAGTATTATCTACAACAATTTCATTTTCACTGGGATGGAAACGATCGCTTTGGAAGTGAACATACACTCAATGGATTACATTATCCTATGGAGGTAAATATCGGCAAAGTTTCTCAGGATCTGAATTTTCATTTGATAGAAGACAAAATCGACTTTGCTTTCCAAAAATTGCACATTACCGACGGGCACGATTCGTCAAATATGTTACCGAACTCCGCTGGAGTTCATCGGAATCCTCGTCGCACTGCCATTTCTTGGGTGGCGAGCAAGAGGAACGATAGCTGGTGGGTGTCAATAACTCGCGCATACTTCACCGTTAATTTTGTCCATCTGCACACAAAAATTTAGAACATTTCCATTTCATCTAGACAGGAGAATCGTATAGATTGTGTTTGCTTGGAAATGGGGTGTGAAAATCAGCTGAAATGTCAAAAAAAGGTCTCAACGGTGTAACTTCAAATATTTTAAGCTTATTCATGCAAGAACATCACCAAATTGCACATACCACCGGGATTTAAGCAAGACTTATTAAGGAAGTACGGTAAAGCATTAATCTTATATCTACTAATTTTTATAAGCTCGCAATTTGCGAACTGTGAAGGCAAATAGTGCATTGGCATCAGCGGCTGGCAATTGCTATCGTTCCTCTTGCACCACACCCCCATTTCTTGGCTCGAGTGGATAAATTGTGGTTCCAAAGAGACCTCAGCTTGGCGAAGCGCATCTCCTATTATGTAGAAGAATGATTTGGATACGGTAGGCGGTCAAGTTTCATGAATTTTTATCTACGGTAAGCTATACACTGTGCGATGAGTAAGAAGACTTAGTAACTACCGTAGCCGAAAAACCTAGATTAGTGAAATTCGATCACCTAATGTGCACCTACCGTATCCATATGGGCGCTTCTATATGTTAGAAGATGTACCTCGCCGAGCTGAACGAACGGTGCCTTTGAATCAGAATTTATCCACCTTGAACCAAGATACGGCGATGCGATGTGGATTTCGGTGAGATCCGGTAGAGTTTGGTGACTTTTCTGATGGATTGTGAGCGGTATTGTGTGCAAGCAGACCTCCAGTTTCAGACAATAGTGACAAACACTGAATGCTTTGTCCATCACTAAAACCTTTAGGTCCATTTCGTGCACATCCGAGAAGGACTAAACGAGACCACTGCACCTCAGTCTGTTGGTGGTATAGCTGTAGTAAGTATTTTCACTCACCAACAATTTCTGAAAAGTTATTTGAGCATATTCAGGTTGGTGTTCAGTTCCAACTTGCCGTACAAGGAGAAGCACTATTCGACTTGGAAAAGGTGACAGAAGCAACAAACTCGTCAGGTAGGGAAGTTTAGTCTTGAGAGGTGATGGAGGTAGTACATTAGGAAGGTGATTTGATTATGCAAAGAAATGACAGCAGATGCGAAATATTATGTTCTATTACAAAAGAAATCTTTTTTTTGAATAAATCAAAGAGGTTCTGTTGTCCTAGCAGACTTAAAGCACCGTTCGAAGAGCAAGCGCTACAAAATTAGAAAAAAAATTATTCGCTTGAAAATCGGAATCCTTGAAGAAAATCGTACGAACCTCAATATTCGTCATCATACATTAGATGCATAGTATGCTCATGAAAACATTTGCTGCATTTTTTTTCGCGCATAGATTTTGAGAAAAAAAGGTAGTTCAAATGGCAAACGCCCCAGCTTCTCCAACATATGTGAATGTGTACTGCAAGACTTAGTAAGTAACCCTGGAATTATATCTTTGAGTGCCCTGGTAATCGAGAAATACTAATAAATTCTCAGAAAAAAGTGGAATTGTTGCCTTTTTGGGCTATTTTTGTTTCTTAATTTTGAGCCGCGGAAAAAAAAGCAGATGCATCTGTTCATGGCACCATGTTTCGACTTTGAGACAATCAAGTTGGAGGTTCGTAAGATTTTCTGGAAAAAGATCCGATTTTCAAACTAGTTCAAAATCATAGTTACTGGCTCCGAACCTTACCTTACGAGTTAGGCATGGTTAGGTGGTGGTTATTTTGTAGAGCTTGCTTTGTTTTATCAAATAGTACCCTGAGTCTACTAGGAAAACATAAACAATCTGATTTTCTCAGGAAAGGGGGTTTATTTTTGGGATATGTAAAGTGTATGTACCTTATGCAAGCAAGCTTTATGCACACACGCTCTCAATGCTTTGAACTCTTCTCGAAAAAAAAGTGGGCCGTTAAAATGTAGACCTTGTAGCATCCAAAGGAGATGTACCCTCATACAGTCCCGGTTCGCTACTACCACACGACACAACCACATTTTTTCGATATAACGGTGAGATTTCTAATTTTTCATTTCCTCCTGCCTTCATTCACAGTTCTACTCAATGTCCAAAAAATAAAATTGCTCACCCCAGGTTCATTAACCACGCCACCTTGTAGCGAGGGAGTCATATGGTCGATACTGTCGCATCCGAACTTTGCTACAAACAATCAGGTAAAGTTTTTGCTCTCAAAAATATAAATTTCAAGCCTGTTCACCGGAAAAACTAGTCTCCCTCATTTAGATTCGCAGTTTACGAAGATACCTGAAAGAAGATGGATCACTTCTGATTGATAACTGGCGAAGTGTACAGCCTATGAATGGCAGGAAACTCTACCTCAACAAGGGCATTGTGTAAATAGATTTTCCTTATGCATACTGTGTGGCCTTAAAAAAATTTCTGTTTCAGAAAAGAAGAAGCGTTGGACGCAGCAGAAGTGTTAGAGATTACCTCAAAAGTGATTCCAGTTATATTAGTATTTGGCGTTGTGCTCTTCGCCGTACTGTGATATTCACGCTCGACAGGATCAGAACTTGAGAATGCATACCTTGAAAAATACTAAGAGTGGTATACAACAAAGTATCAAAAAATTGGCATCATGGTCCACACACATTATAATTGATCAAGGATAGACTGACAAGAACGATGCACAAGAACCAGGGCTCGGCACGAGCTGGCACTAGGGAAATTCCAGAACGAAATCCCCTTGACCCACCTAAACGTGAAAACCCTCAAAGAAAGAATCGACTAAAAAATGTCACAATTCTTGTGTCTTTTCGGCCACAATAACGAGATCCTCTTTGCTTTTTTGTCCCAAAAACGATATCCAGCTTGAACCGGTGCCAACAGTGGCCCAGCTCTGATAAGAACCATCCTATGCGAGTTCTGTGACACAATCTAAATAGGTTTGCAGTTCATGATGATCACTAAATTGCTCCTCAGGTTATGATAACGCCAGGTACCCTTGGGCCGTTTGATGTGTTCATTTCTGATTTTGCCTCTATTTGCTACAGTTGACAACTAAAGCGAGTTGCAAAGTTGGGCGATAAAAAAAAACAACATAAACATGATTTGAAGGAAACTAATAGAATCTTGTGGCAGGCATGCATACAAGCAGACTACCGAGACTGGACAAATCCTAAAATAGCTGGACCTGCTGTATCGCAAACAAAACCTTCTGAGATCCTGGTTTCAAAAAAAGATTTGCTGACTTTAAAGCTCCACGTCTGAGCAGTCGGTTTCCACCTCAGCAATCAGTGCAAACCGCTTCAAACTACTGACCACAGCTTAAAGTCACGAAGTTACCAAGCAGATGCGGGCTGGAATATTCTTGAATCAGTTTTTAAATTCTTTTTAACTTATCGAATTTCCATTTGCGTAGATCAGACCAATCGCTGCAATCGTTTAGCCGCAGTTTATAAGCACACATTGAAAATGGTTTTACAAGCGCTCGTTTTACCATTTGACATCCTTCAGATTACTCATTTATCAATTATTACTCATTCCATCTCATTCACTCATATTTATATACCCTGCCATCTTGCACAACTTTTCATTCCCAGTTTTTAATCTGCCGCTGAAATCATTATGTGGATGAAATTTCAATCTGTATGAAAAACCCAAGATTTGCTAGACCATGTAAGAAACGCTGACGTTCAGTTCACTTATAAACCAGTGAAGTTTTTCGAGATTCACAGGAGCTCAATCCAATTCGTAAGTTGTAGGAAGAAGGAAAAAATTCTCTCGTCACTTCCAATACTATTCAACATATATGGTAATAACAAGTGACAAAAAGGACCCCCCCTTTTCCCTGGTTCCACATAAGGCCTCTTTTTTCTCAAAACTAACTCAATAAATTAGCAACTTCCTTGTTCAATCACACAGTGAACAAGGTTTACGTACTACACAGAAAGAATTTCGCATAATTATGGCTTTTCTCTCAAGTAATTAGCGCCGAGCTTTCCAGCAACACTCGAGAAGAAAAGATTCGTATTTTGCAAGGAATATTTTGCTAATGCCAAAAACTCAAATATTATTGTAAAGTAACTCTTCCATATTTTCAATGCCAACCCAGTTTGTTGAACTCAATAACGTCCGTGTTATTGCAAATATCCAAGTTCTACATGTTTCGCAACATTTTATAGTCCAATGCAGCATCACAACAACAAAAATGTGAATGGGTAATAAAGAGCTTCACAATTGGAGGTACAGATATTCGGTACAAATTCGACTGAAACCGATCGAGAAACTGAGATACGTGATAAATATGATGGAGATTGCACAGGCTTGATCTGCCGTCGATAGATCGCCCATAGACGAAAGTGGTCATAATTTCGAAGAAGTGTAAGATTGCTATGGAATGTTCTAGTGTAGAGTAGGGATAAGACGAAGAAGTCAGCCTGAAGTCGCTTGCAGGAACATTGAGCTTACCACGCTGACCGAAGGTTACTGCAGGTTAACTATAGGTACTACAATGCACTGACGCAGCTGCGAGTTGCTATGTATATCCGGTATTAGTGAGATTGCATTCCGAAGAAAACTGGGAGTTCAGTGGCTAGTTGTTATTGATAGCAGAGCCTTACATAATCCGCGAGCTGCTGCAATTACCTAAATTCAAAATTAATATTAACAATAAAGTCAACTACAGTACACTCAATTATATTGTTCAAAAAAAAACAAAGTATTAGCTATTTCGTTGCCATGGAGCGTTTATTTGTGCGAGTTTACATAACTTTCCAAGAAGATCGTGGATGTCTGAAGCGAGGGACAGGAAAAAATGGCAACTTCTGTACTGGGCCCGCACGTCACGTGAGGACGGGCCACCTAAATATCTAAGTAAGTACATGACTTTCCAAAAAATATTTCTGCATTTCTTCCGCGATCAACAGCTCTTTCTTCTTGCAAGGAGACCGGTACAAAACATTATCCCTCTTTGCTTGGGCAGTAAATCCAACTTTGATAGTTATCGCGCCCCAGCGACGACAGAAACGATTGAGAGGCTCAGTTTGGTGACGTACTGGAACGAAGCTTACACGTGTGAAGGCAGCGCCCTAGCAAATCTGGAATAGGGATCTCACATGGAGAATAATTTTGAGTCCCTAATCATATCACGCTCAACTTATATGGTGTACTCGCGGTTGATGTTCATCTCCACGCAAACCCCAGCATGATATTAACGGACGTCTTACACCATATTCGCGTAACTTCACACCACAACTCATCAGTTTAAAGTGGGTCCTCGGGCGAAAGCATGCAAGCACGATGCGAGCCGGATTAGAGGAACGAATACCTCGATTAGGCACCGCCTACACAGCTGGTCCTTTCGCTCTACTATCGTATATCGTGTGAGGACCAGTAGTCCAGTAGTCAGTCGTGAGTGAGTCATTTGCGCTGCTCGAGCAGAGTTGGACTCCGAAAGTCAGTTTCTATGTGAATCCCCCACAAGCTCAGATTTGCCTGGGCACTGCTTTTGAAGGCAGTGGCTCCACAAAACTAAATTATTCAATACTAGCCGGCTTACCCGGCTCCGCCGTATGTTCCGAATAGAAAATTCCATTTCTAAACCGATCCGGACCAAACTTGGCGCACATACCCTTCGGGCCCCGGCGGGTGTCACAGTCCACTCTTCGTTATCGATCGATGTCGATTTTATCGATTTTTTGCAAAATTTGAGCTACGGGGCTGGGAGTTGGCAGAGGGGTGTAATCGAGCATGCTGATCACCCCCACGGGGATGATCAGCATGCTCGACTACCCCCCTGTGCCAAACCCCAGCTCCGTAGCCCAAACTCTGCAAAAAAATCGATAAAATCGATAAAAGCAATGCACGATTTTAAAAACTAATATTGTATTCGGAATCCCCATGCTCACTTACCCCCCTGTGCCAACTCCCAGCCCCGTAGCTCAAATTTTGCAAAAAATCGATAAATTCGATATCGATCGATGACGAAATGTAGCCTATGACACCCGCCGGGGCCCGTAGTGTATGTGTGTCAAGTTTGATCCCGATCGGTTCAGAAATGGAATTTTTTATTCGGAACATACGTACAGGCCCCGTAAAACCCAATTGACCACGCGTCGCTTTGAACACCAACGCGCAGCGCGGCTGGAAACGTGTGGTCCCGAAACGCTACAGGCTTTTTTCGAGCGACAATGAGCGCGCGTCCTTTCCACACATATTTTTTTAGACTTTTGAGGGGAGCTTTCGTCGAGATATACCTTGCATTGACGATAACAACATCAAAGTTAAAGAAAGATTTTTTGGAATATAGTGAACGCCAACAATCGTTCGCGACGACCGCTCGCTTACGCTGGTGTTCAAGGCACGGCGCGGGCAATTAGGTTTTACGGCGCCTATACAGACAGACAGACAGACAGACATACAGACACAGACAGACAGAACATTCAGCTTTATATATAAGATTCTGATGTGGTAGGTTGTTCCCGGCCCTTAACAGGAGCCATACCTTCGATAGTCTAGAGACAAAGCGTCAAAAGTGAAGGTTGTTTGTACATATGACCTCATAAAAGTGAAAGTTGTTTAAAGAAGATCAGAGAAGGTAAAGTGACGTAAAACAGATATAAAGAGCAAAAGTAACTGCTGAAAACCGGATAAAAACGTTGCAGTGAAGTTTGAAATCTTCTATTTGGCGGCTTTTCAAAATGCAAGTTTCTTTCCAAGAACCAACAATTAGCAACACGGGGGTAAAGCGAAGAAAAGCTAAGTTCTTGTTTGTGATTGTTTCAAAAAAACATGATTCGGAAGGAGTGGTTTTCAAGAAGAAGATAAACAAGAAAGAAATTAGGAAAGCAAAGTTTCTATTTTACTAAGTCGAGAAGAACGTCAAAGCCAAATATATTTTTTGGTGCGTCCTTTGAATTTTCACCCCCGCACTGACGTTCCTGTTTCCTGGGACGTTGTGTGTTGTTGCGCTTATTGTACTGAGCAACAATCGCCCAAGCTGGAGAAAAATCGTTGCGAAAGCACTGAAACAGAACAAGGTAAAGAAAAATGCTTTTTTTACGATTTTTCGCAAAAAATTCCACATCGAAGAGATAAGGGCTGGGTGGTTGTCCACATTGTAAACAAAAGTAAGGTCTATAAAATGCACGAAAAAAGCGCATGAAAAGAGTTAAACTAGGGGAAAAACAAGAGGCTTTCGAAAACAAGGTTTCTGCTGGATTTCTCGATCAAATCAAAAATGTGGTTTTGAGGCGTTGTCAGCATAACAATAGCTCTCTGCGCAAGATTTGAGCGCAGTTTCTCGTTTTTATTCAACTTCAACAGCTTTTTCAAACTTCTGAAACTCGATTTTGGTCAAATTAGAGGTTAACTGTGAAACGCTGTCCTGAATTCTGGCGAAAATTCCATAGAAACCTAACGTTAAAAAAGCTATGAAAACGCAAATTCTCGGTTTCGCTGAGATAACCTAAAGAACCTATTCCCTATATGCTTCAATAACATCCGTTCCGATACAGTCAGGATAATGACATCCGGGGCTTCGTCCCGCATGACTTCGGCTTTTTTTTCCAGGTAAAGGTTGTGTCTCTCATAGCCCTCAAAATGAAGGTTACCAGAGTACGCGGCTCTATTCCAGGATATGACAGAAGCAGCCCGCTTGCGGTAGAACATCGCACCTACCTCCCTCATGTTGATTTACCTCAAGTGGTTCGTGCTCTAACGGCGAACGGCCTGCCTCAGTTTGAAGTCAAAATCGCCCATAAGGTATCTCTATAGGATGAGGACTAAGTGTTTGATATCTTCGATGTCCGCTTTGTTTATGCTTTGGGAGCGATCCAGCCTAACTCCATGAGTTCTGTGCCGGGCATTGCTTAATAGTTTGGCTAGCGTCCATACAAGGTTATTCCATGTGCAAGAAGCTTTTGTAGCCTTATTTAAAAATTCCACGACGCAGAATACAACCTAACACTCACCTCCTTGTTCAGAGTCAAAAATATTATTGGATTGACACCGCTGTTGAACACGAGTACCACAGGAGTCACGACATAAGCCTCTGGAGTTTGGATTCCTGTGATCGGATAACCATAGAAAGTTATCCAAGTGATTGCGTAGGTAACAAACATCAAAACGAATTGAAAGAAACATCTGAAAACAAACTCGTAATTGCATCCGCAATTAGGTAAATGCAACCTGATTTCTCGCTTCAAAGCGGTGCTAGTGGAGCCACCGAATCTTCTGATGTAGATCATCAACTGGAAACAGAAGACTCTTGACATTTCAAATTTCGGAATATCTTTTGGATGTCAACTCGAAAACTTGAGGATATTTTCAGTAAAGCACCCTCCGTACTTCACCTTTCTCCCTATGATTTACAGGGTGCAGAAATTAACGATGCTTGTTTGTATGTGTACCAAAAGGGTCTAAGACGGGCTTGATGGAAACGAAGCATGCTGTTTTCGCTAACTACTATCATCGTGATGCGATAGTCCAACCAGATTTGGCTGTTTTGTCTAAAAAACCTTGAATTTTCTCAGCTGAAGTGTACTTCGTATGTAGGCGCACTTCACAAATTCATATCATTTTTTCTTTTCTCTCGCTTTGAGGATATGCATTGAAGTAGAACATGCCTTTTTCTCACAAGTTGTCAAGTACAAAAATCTGAAAATTATTTCGAAGAGGAAATTTCAGTAGGCAGCATATTGAATAACAACCGTATTTTGGCCCTCCTAAGTGCGTCTGAAAATCAAAAAATGCCTTCAAACTCGATTCAAAACCATATTCACAAATCGGTCATACTCTTCTACATGTCTTGTGTATAGAGAAGTGTTCCTTATTTATAGATTTTGCATGTGTAGGATCCCATAACTGATGAACAAGGTTGCTCGTACGCAGGTATTTTTGCAAAATACATTTCCTTATTTCTAAAAAAACCTTCAAATGCAACTAATCGGTTCATGCGGTTCAATCAGGGTCCGGCATGCGTTGGCTTGGAGGATTTTTGAAAACGAAGTCTTCCATGACGTCGCAAATTTTTACGGAGTTCCCACTGACGTAAAGAAAGATAAGAAAACAACAACAATTTGAAGCAAAAACAACAACAAAATAAACAGGACGCCCTGGCAGATAGGTGAGTGGAGCGCTATATCTATCCCTGCGTTTACCTACAATAATTTTGGCTCAAAAAAAGAGGAGAGGCAATGGTTCAATTTGCTCTCTTCACTCTATGAGATACCTTTGAGCGCTTCAATCGTTCAAGTTGAAAAGGTCCAAAACACTTTCCATTACTTATGCTCCGAACCAACCGAGCTGTGGTGATGATCTATAAACCAGCAAATTCGACAAACGGGTATTAGAACACACAAGTTTTTGGGATCTTTTTACATAATGTAGTTTGGAGTAATATTGTACACATAGCCCAAATTCGGTGCTATCTGATTGCTTGCGCGCTGCAAACAAGCCATCTGTTTATCTGAGCATCATTTCGAATTTGACGCGCTTGATGAGGAAGAACACACTAGAGCATGTCATCCAGGTACCAATTTGATGGTTAGCATATCTGAAAGTCATTTACATGTACGTTTAGCAAGTTTTACGACAATTCTCTGCTTTTACCGCAAAAACGAAGTTCAGTTTGACTCTAAACCATCTATGCCGTGCCCTGGGTTCATTCTTTCGCTAATCACTGAATTGATCAATAGCGAACGAGTGAACCAGGACGAACCGGTAGAACCGGGTAAGTCTGGTGCCTACCTTACTAACAACATTCGACGACACGCGACTCTGACGCTGAGAGAGGCTACGTAGATGGGCGGAATATAGAAGCGATCGGAGGTGGAAGGGAATAAGAAAGCTTAACTTTCCATACTAATTTAGCGTTGGGGAAGGGTGGAGGGGGGGGGGGAAGTAAGGCTGCCGACTGCTGGCACTGCCTCTAAGGATTCAGCGTTATGCTAAGGTTGACTGAGAGTACAGCGCTTGCGGCCGATCCTCTATGTTCTCTGGATGACAGCTTTAATGCAGCTAAATAATTCCATATCCTTACAGCTATGTATGAGATTCCGCAGTAGATAGTCACTGCAGCATCGAAAAAGATACCAAAATAAAATGAGTCGTTTCTTGTGTTCTCCACTTTAAGCATAGAATAGCCAAACCACTGCTGGTCAGGTGTAGTTCTAAATCTATGGTAGACGCTTTTGCAGATAATCACATGCATACCTGCAGCAATGAGTTATAAACTGAGGATAAACTGTAGTAGGTACACTGACGATAAGGACAATTACTACAGGGTTGGGGGAAAGTCTTTGAACAACTTTTTGGTGCTATCTTGTTTTAACATATCATATCATATCTTATCTTATCTTTGGTGTGAACGGTCTCTGAACTGTTCTATAAAAGCCCTCTAAAAATTGGATTGATATTCTTGATCCTACCGGAATTATGCCTTCTCAATCAGAGCGCGAGCTGATAGTGAAGATGCACACGGAAGGGAAGTCTCAAAAGGAGATCGCTCAAATACTCGGAATTCCGCGGAACACAGTGTGGTACAACCTGCGCCGTTTCATGGAGACAGGCAGCACCCAGGACCGTCCTAGGGACGGCAGACCGGCCACCGCGAACACTTCCGCGAACCGGAAGATCGTCCGAGAACGCATACGCCGTAATCCGCAGAGGAGCTTGAATGAGCTGGCATCAGACCTGTCCATTAGTCGTAGGACCATCTCGGACATTGTGAAAGTGAACTTTGGGATGAAGCTCTATCGGATGCAGAAAACTCACGCACTTCAAGACAATATGAAGTTGATCCGACTTCACAGGTGTCGCCGATTGCTGGAGCGCTTCTCCAAGGCACGCCACCGAACGATCCTTTTTTCCGACGAGAAAATTTTTACCGTGGAGCAGGTTTTCAATCGCCAAAATAGCAGGATCATATCTAAGTCGCTCGAAGAAGCAAACAGCAAAGGTCGCCTTGTGGAAAGTAAGCTCCATCCGGCTTCTGTGATGGTTTGGGCGGCAATCACTTCCGACGGCAAGACGCCGCTGATTTTTGTGCCTCAGGGCACCAAGGTAGACGCTGCTGCGTACTTAGATAGCATACTGAAGAAAGAGCTGCTACCCTGGACCAGGATCCATTTTGCCGGTAGAGATTGGTGCTTCCAGCAGGACAGCGCACCTGCTCACAAGTCGAAGGTTGTTCAGGCGTGGCTTCAAAGCAACGTTAAGAACTTCATCACTCCCGCAGAATGGCCTCCGTATTCGCCGGATCTTAATCCGCTTGACTACAGCGTATGGTCAGTTCTTGAGGCCAAAGCCTGCGCTCGTCCCCACAAGACTGTGGAGTCCCTGCGACGCGCTCTTCAGAATGCGTGGGAGGAAATCGACGTGGAGTACCTCCGTGCCACCGTGGATAGCTTTCCAAAACGTCTTCGAGCCTGCGTTCGCGCCAAAGGAGGGATCTTTGAAATGTAAAGTTGCTTTTATATAGTAGACTGCTTGATAAACAATATATATTTATTTCATGTAAATTTGTTGCCTAGTCTCGTGACTACGATAAAAATAACGTGTTCAAAGACTTTCCCCCAACCCTGTATATACAGAAGAGTCTTCTTTTTGGATGAGAATAAGTACCTTTTGGGAAAGCATATCACAACAAGTCTAAATTAGATAATATCAAGAAAAGCTGAGATCGTCACATCAAAAGTCGTGCTGTTTTTCAAACATACACATTATATTCTTTGATAGAGCGCGAGCACCCCATCTGACATTATTGGCCCTCGGTGGATGTATCCTATGGGGTCGTTCAGACCGCGCCGGAATCCGCCCAAACCCGCCCGAATACGTCCAAATCCGCCCAAACCCGCCCACATACGTCCGAATCCGCCCGAACCCGCCTAAACGCCGGAACTGCCAAAGCGCAGCGGATACGCGGTAAATTGGCATATTGGAGCACGCGTGGAATACTGCGCACATAGTGTATACATCTTAGTCACAGGTAGCTCGACGTTACATATTGATCTTCTTTTGCAACTACCCCGATATCAGAAGGATCAATCACACGCGTGCTCCAATATGCCGATTTGCATGCAACCTGTTGCGTTTGGCAGTTCAGGCGGGTTCGGACGTATTTTGGCGGGTTTGGGCATTTGGACGTATTCGGGCGGGTTTGGGCGGGTTCCGGCGCGGTCTGTACGATCCCTATGATGCAATCGGGTTGGCGGCTGGAAGGCGGGGCTCCGAGGCTTCATCAAAACTAAAGAATAGTCAGAGAGCACGCTCGCGGAAGAGACGCAGACTGCGTCACGGGTGTGAGCGGTGGCCTTCCGGCCAACAGTTCCGCTGGATTGAAGGGTAGCATCAGAGCAAATGTACAGGGCATTCGAGAAATCGTGACGATGGCCCAACCGCGCGCAACATGCACGCACTCCCAATTCTTGGTTTCTATCGCTACTCAAATAGTTTTTCTGCTTACATATGATAGTATTCAGGCACTGGAAATGACTTAGCTTAGCGTTGAGGTGTTGCTTGTTTGTATGAGTGTTTTATCCTTCTGTGTGCGGAAAGACCGCAGTCAACTCGTCGTCACGAAATGAACCATACCATGATTAATGCAGGTCGACCTGCAGTTACCGTGCAATTGGAGCGAAAATTGAACTCAAACACTCGCCGTTGACTTCCGCAGGAGATCCGCCCACAAAATGGCTGTTCGCACCAAAATCCGGTGATCAGGTGCATCGGCAGAAGTCATCATGGCTTTGTCCCGATTTTAGTGCGATTTTGTCTCGAAGAGCTTCACGCGCGCTTATGATCGCGAAGGTTTGGGAGGTTGCGAAATAATTGTCTGATTGTGATCTCTCAACTGATTGGTTTGTGCTGGTAATTGCTCTTCTCTTCGCTGATTTTGACTCCTGCTTCTCCTTCTTTTACATTGTATATAATCGCTCATTGTCATCTTTCAAGATTTTCTACAGCTGGTAAGCTGGTTATGTCTACAAATAACTGTCATCTTTCTCATAGATGGGGAAGTCTATTTATTCACTTTCTCATCATTTTCATCCGGTACATAGCGCATTTGCCAAGCTGCATTCACTGCTTCTCTTACTACATTCATTTACTTTATCTCGGACTGGACCGCTGTTAAAAGTAGCTACTTCTTATGAACTCTGTGCCTTTGTTGAAAACCGAAGGTGGGCGTTTTTCTTAATTTCTAGGATGTCTTGCCCTTTTTCACTGAGCAGATCTACAGAATGTAATCAAATTGAGCTTGAGTTATTATTTATAGCAAGCTTTATAAAATAGCTTGGAAATATATGGAAAAAGTTTTATCTCAACTAACTTAGAAGACAAACCATGAAACATTGACTATTAAAAGATTTCCACAAAGCTTGCTCATGCATATGCTCCCCATGTAAGACATTCATATAAGGTTGACGCAAAAGTTCTCACGTAATACAAGGAATTGAACAGTTTTCCAAATTTCAAAAGTTAAATTATGGCTTCACATTCAAAAAATAAGGGTCTGTAAAAATTTACACCAGCCTTAATCCACAGCCTAACTCTGAAAATTTGTGAATGTTCCAGAACTGAAAAAAACACTATTTTTTCAAAAAAAAATTACGTCTATGCACACATCAAATACTCAAATGTAACATAGCTATACAATACCGCGCATAATTCGTCAAAAAAGTCGCTGGAGTTCGCTGCAGTGTGCTGTGCTGGAGTGCGCTGCAGTGCGCCGGAGTGCGGCAGAGTGCGCCGCACTCCAATGAAGTCCGCCGGAGTGCGGCAGAGTGCACCGCACTCCAATGAAGTCCGCCGGAGAGCAGCGGAGTGCGCCGCACATCACTAAAGTCTTCGGAATCCGGGTCGCATCGCCATATCTCGCTTCAAAATGGACGAATCCTGAATCCAAGGACACCGTTCGATTCAGCTCGGAGACGCATCATCCATCATATAGAAGTGCCACAATCTACAGGGTACGATAGGTATACGGTAGACAAAAAGTTTTCGCTTAATTTCGCAGATTTTTGTTTGGTTGGATTGTTCAGTGTGCTGATAACAATATTGCCATTGATTTCTCGCTGATTACACATAGTAGATATACTGTAGGAGTATTAATTAGTCACTCTGATCGAATTTGTTCTAAAATCAGCTCTTAAGGTACAGTACCGCTCACAGAATGTGCAAACTTTCCGTGAACCTTGCGAAATTTCCGGAATATAATAGAACATGAAAAGCCGTTTACAAAAGACTAGACTATAAGCTACGCGATCGGGACATTATGATGTCTCCCGCAGGTCATCCCGATTTTTACCGGAATATGTCGGTCGGGACATCTATATTGTCGCGCTTTTTTTCCCGACACCGATTTCCTGAGTCGCGCAGACTTTCCTGAGTAGACCTCGTTTTTTCCAGCGCGAGTCAACTGCGAATGTCCGAAAGTAAGAAACGCCTAAATTGTGCAAAACGGCTGACAAAAGGCAATCTAAAAGCCAATTGATCAGCAATAACCAAGGTCAAGCAAGAGTTGCGGCACACAACTGCCGGATACAACCCCTTCCCCCTTGCTGAGGGTCTCAACACTCTTCAGTCTTATCGTTTACCTATCGTTAAGCATACATGAAGCCGTACGAAACATAATGCATGACAAATTTGTAAGTGACATAATAACCTAACCTATTATGATTGGAAGGGTAAAAATTGTTCTTGTAGGAGACGTCGTAAAGCTATCGTCAAATGGAATTTCGTTTTTTTTAAAGAAGGCAAAAAGATGACCTACCCTCTGATTTAACAGGAATGGCGGCTGGAGAACGGGGCTGCTTGGGCTCTGCACCTCTTTCGTGCTCTCTATTTACTTTCCCTTCATAAGCGTGGGAAAGACGGAGCTCCAATCCTTTACTGCGATCGCGAAGGAAATGCAGTCAGGCGAGGCGGCTGCGAGAACGTGTGCCCCATACACCAGCCGCCAATCCTGTTGAATCAGAGGGTATGTGGAACCCTGCCCATCGCCGCTACTACCATCTTCTTAGGGCCGCATGCACTAACATCCCCGCGGGAAGGGGATCGCAGCTTAAAAGCTTTATATTTCGAAACTCCAGATACCTGGATTTCACGTTGTATACTCATCCGTAAGTATTCCTACTACCCTTCACTGTGAACATGTTGAAGAGGAGCGAGAAGCTGTACGAACCGCATTTTCCAGCTTTTGTATGATCCCTGATGATCCCCGGCGCTTTTCTTTAAAGTCATTTTTCTTTCTCCGAAGTTAACAAAAAAGCTCCAAAGTTGAGCAGATTATCTAACCCGACAGTGCTAAGCATGTTGCTGATAAGAACAAATGATGTTTTGAAGTCATGAAATTTTCGATGATCCACAGGTCGAAATTTGAGGTTTACCGAAAAATTCGACTTTTCAAAAACTCATTTGTTTTCATCAGCAACATGCTTAGCACTGTTATGTTAGATGTTCAGTACAACTTTGGAAAGTTTTCGTTAACTTCGGAGAAAGAAAAACGACTCTAAAGAAAAGCGCCGGGGATCATCAGGGATCATACAAAAGCTGGAAAATGCGGTTCGTACAGCTTCTCGCTCCTCTTCAACATGTTCACAGTGAAGGGTAGTAGGAATACTTACGGATGAGTATACAACGTGAAATCCAGGTATCTGGAGTTTCGAAATATAAAGCTTTCTTTTAAGCTGCGATCCCCTCCCCGTGGGGATATAAGTGCATGCGGCCCTTAGACACTCGAAGGGATACGTCCGGAGGCAAATGGCGGGGGTCTGCCACTTCGGGCTCCGGAGCCCTCCCATATCACGTGTTTTGGTGCTCCGGGGCTCCTCCAAATCTGGCGCACCCCGGAGCACAGGGCGAGCCCCGAGGAGGGGTCCCATTCGCCTGCTCGTGACGTCAGGGTGACGTCACAAGAAGGCGAATGTCGCAAATCTCTGCTCCGGGGGTGCGCCAGATTTGGAGGAGCCCCGGAGCACGAGTGGCAGATTCCCGCTTGGCAGAGCCCGGGACCCTCCCTTTTCCACTCCGGAGGTATCCCTTCGACTGTCTGAGTTAGTAATGGCGCTATTGTTTTGGGACATACTCCTCCAACATTTGAGTTATATCCTGCCTTTACTCCATATGCAGGCTAGTGCACATGCACTCGTTCCAGCCCTAGCTTGAGTCGACTACATTTTTATTGAACAGCAGTAGAAGTACATTAAGTGGGTATAGGCTTGATATCAGTTGAAATTCATAGCTAATCCACCATTCCATGAACACATCCAGTCATATGACTGATTTCCAAGGGTATTCCGCCTTGCATACGTTCGCTTGGGCTGTCAAAGCATCTGTTTTCGATTGTGCCGTCTAAACTCCACAAAACTTCGCTTAAACCTTTCGGACCTGACTTTTGCATAAGAAAAAAATTATTTTTTTCATTGATTCTTACTCATGGGCACATAAATAACACTTAAGACAAGTTTGGAAAGTTTTCGACCATACAGTAAGAAAATAGTGGTGGCATTTGCCACCAAAAGACCTTAGTGGGATGACTTTTATTACACCTCACTCATTTACAATGGAAAGTTTTGAAGCAATTTCTATGTTTTGCCAGGCAAAGATGAACGTTACATTTCTTACATTGAATTCGTAAACGTCTCCACATGATTCTAGTTTAGATCGTTGTTCGTTCCAATCCTCATGTGTCGGCCAGTGTCCGACGCTGTCATATCTAACTTCACTCAGAGGTATCTAGGCTTCACTCGTTTTGTTGGAACGACAGTAGGTGCAATCACGATATTCGAACAATTGGACACCGTTCTTCCTTGTTTTGGTTCATTCGCGACGCCAGAGATTTTCCCTTTTCTCATCTTTGTGTTTTTTTCGTCGCTTTCTTCAATGTCTCCGAACTCCTCCTCAGCATCATCTTCGCCAATGATGTGACCGCAGCTTCTCTCAATGTGAATTGAGATATGCCAGCTAGATTCTTGTCGAAGCTCGTTGGCGGTCCATCTTTGAATAAAAAACCTTCCATTAAAGTTCCACTAAAGCCCATTGGTAGCAATTGCGTACGGCAATTCTGAAGGTTATGGCAAATAGCCAAAACATGTAGACTCACAAACAACTACCACACATTTCTCTAACAATCACACACTAAACAGTTACAATAGTCGAATAAAAACTCAATGTTCTTTAAAAAAAATTTACACCCTGTCTGATTATGAGGCCAAGCGCAATCCATCGTTCTTTCGTGCACAAATGTTTCTGGTACTGAGTGTAGAACGAACAAAAATGCGAAAGGATGCGCAGTTAGAAAGCAATAGGCCATCTAGAACTACTGTAATCGGGAGTGCCGGGAACATGCTGTAGCGGCGTTGCGGCAGTCCTTCAAAGTTGGTGGTGGCATTTGCCACCGCCAGCTCCCAAGGGGTTAAAGGCAGTGAGTCGGCAGAATGAGACCCGTGACAAAACAAGGTCACAGGGTAGGAGCCCCATAATGGAACCATGGGCCAAAGTTCGATCTTTCTCTGCCACTTCTAACCCCCGAAATTTCAAAGCGAAGGCAGCGCCCATCTCCTGTCTTCTCCAAACCCGCCCACCCCATGGACGAGTGACTTCCGCGGTCAGAGCGCCAGCCGCAATGCTATAAGCATGAGGTCCCGCAACGACTCTGCGTCTTCGCCATGACAGGCTTCGCGTTCACTCGTCCATGGGGTGGGCGGGTTCGGAGAGGACAGGAGATGAGCGCTGCTTTCCTTTGAAATTTCGGGAGTTAGAAGTGGCAGAGAAAGACCGAACTTTGGCCCGTAGGTTCCATTATGGGGGCTCCTACCTTGTGACCTTGTTTTGCCTCGGGTCTCATTCTGCCGACCTACTGCCGTTAAGCACTTTACAGAAGTTCGGAATAATTTCGACACGGCTGATGTCAGCCTACTTCTCAGCTGGGGAAGCTGAATCCAGCAAAGCACTCAGAGCTCTCGATCACTCAACTGGGTAATGTCTTCCTTCAAAGTCACGTAAGCAGCCAATCTCTTTCTCACCTTCTTTAACTTCTGCCTTCTGATGATTCCGCATCGTAGAACGTGCGGAAACATCAGAAGGCAGAAGTTAGGGAAACATCGATACGACTACGATGTTTCCATGAGAATGTCAATTCTGATCCATAATTTCACAAGAGCGTACCCATAATCAAATTCCATCTTTACCTTGATTTGATTGTTACAAATGTATCAGCGCCGAGATCAATAGTCATTGCATCTACCTGGCTGAGAACTAGGTCGGCTAGCCCCGCCCCAACGAAATACACGTGTATCGACCGAAACGCTGACTCGGCGCCGGCGTAGCGCTGGCGTGGCTTCGGCACTCTGGCGGGGGCCTTAGGCACAGATACACTTGAATACCCAACGTCTGCAACTTCAAGCGTGCAGCATATGTTTGCGACCCACTCATTCCCCAACAGTATTTGCCCTTCTGCAGGCTGATGCTTCGGTCCACTGCATTGCACAATTTTTTGAGTACCAAAAAATCGTCTTTCTTACCTGTTAGTCGCAAATAACACTTGATTGAATGAAGCAAGGACCCAAAACCCAACAAATAGTGCTGCAACTGTGGTAACTCCTTCCGAACTTTGTCCATCAAAGAACCAGTCCTAAGCAAAATCAAATTCTTGAGACAGACCAGCTCGTTCTGACTAAACCATATCAAGAGATAAACTCACCCCCGCTAAAATCGACGGACCAATATAAAGTGCATGTAAACTAAGCTGTCCAGGATCACATAGCATATTGAAAGTGGTGAGTAAGTAAAAACCATTTCTTGCTCCTGACCAAAGGTTTCCTGAAACATTGCTTATTCAAAGGCATAAGGTATCGACAAGTTAAAATTCCAATTCCTTCAGGTCTAACTGTCGCATGCATATGATATGGACGTAGAACATTATCCCAATTTTCCTCAAAGGTGGATTTATTGTGTGTATAAACTCAATTAGTTACGATTTCGGCCAATTTCTCCGACGGAGCTTGTGAAGACTGAGTGAGTATTCCCTCGTAAGCGGTTCATCAATTGCAAAAAGTGACAAGAAGTTGACTCAGCGATGAGTCTGTAAATAAACAGCCCACCAACGATAACGATCATGAGATATGAACCATTACTGATTTTTATATAAAGCTGAATGTTTGCCTGTCCGTACATATACGTGTATGTCGGTATGTCGTCCATTTCGGATAGAAAATTCTATTTCTGAACCGATCCGGACCATACATAGCACTTCGGGGCGGGGCGAGTGCCGCACTTTCTGCTATCGGGAATAAGTGAGCATGCTTACGGGAACATGGTAGACTCAGGTGTTGGCATATAGAGGTGGGATTGGGACAAAGACATGCTGTACGGAAATAGGGCATGGTGATGGTGGTCTCTATCATGGTGCATTGGAAGGATCGGGGCCGGGTATGCCAGCTAGTATACACTACCGCTCATAAACAGTGCAGAGCCAGGAGTTTCGCGAAAATTACGAAACTCCGCGAAATCCCCGGAATTTGCAACGTTCCGGGAATTCACGCACTTTTCGGAATATCGTAAAACTCTTTTCAAAACGCATGGATTCTGAATCCGAAGGAAGCATTGTGCTCAGCTCACTGAGGCGAATCTTGTTTTTCGACTTACCGTAGTCTATGGATAAGGTAGGTGTACGGTAGGGAATGAATTTCTTTGTCTTTGGAAGTGAGAGGGGGAGGTCGATCTGCTGAATACAATAGTCGTGTCCTATATTCGTGCCCAGCTGATTCAAGCTACTAAAAAACGAAAAGACCCGAACCATTGATTACGCTTCCTCTCCTAGTATTTCAGGCAAATCGCAAAAATCTATACCTCCTATCGATACATACCCTGCCGCGAAAATTAAGGTAAGGCGATACATCTGAAAATTCACCTCGAGCTGAGCATAATGCTCCTTTCGAAATCAGAATCGTGCATTTATATGGTTTCGAGAGATTTTCCATTCGAAGACAACAGCTAAAAACGGCTAAAGTAATTTAAAACATGGATAAAAAAGAACAACACTCTGGGCATATGCTGATCTGAAACGTATCATCTACGTGGACTTATTTTGGCAGGGGACATGCCAACTCTACATCGCTATTGACAGTATCCAGGGTGCCACTGTTGCCAGCTATCGTCAATCTCGACGTATCTCTTTTCTCAAATGTTGGAACCTTTGAAGGTAAAATTTACCACTTCCCAAGATCGCTAACGGATGCGTAATTTCTGTACGATGAGAAAGCAGACGCCAGCGCTGATACCTACAGCAAAATGCGAAGTTTATTTGACTTCGCGCTAATGTGAAGGCTTTCAAGCTATTCAAGGCAGTAACCTGCCGACATCTTTCCTAAAACTAAAAGGCGTTTGTGACAAATTTTCGTCTCCAAAATATAAACAGTGGATTTATGGTAATCTATATACAGGGTATCCCAAAAAAATGTGCCCACTGTATAATCTATATCTATTTATAAATAAAACTCAATCTTCATATTTGTTCGTATGTAAGTATGTGGCTTATAGACTCCTTTGTTTGTAAACCGATGAAGGTGAAATTTGCTCCCCTATAAATGAGGCCAGGTGCAGAAGGTAGGCTATTTTTGCGACGATTCACTGAGTCCTTCTATCGATTTATTGATTTATTTACTAACATCTTGGAAAATGAAAGCTATATCATTCATTTTTCCAAGTTAAGTAGTAAGGGGCGGTAAAGATCATTTACATTTTGCGGTGGGAAGGATGCGGTGTCACGAAGCGAGCCGGTCAAGAAGGACAAACACCACGCATACTACACGTGTGCTGGAACTGACTTGGAGTTGAAGCAGGAAAGGAAGAGAAAATATGATCTGAAGGAAGTGGAGGAATGGTAAGCAAACATCTTAAAGCAGACGGGCCATTTTGGACCCTTGGCCCGGGCGGGACCGGGGACCGGAGCTAGTATCTATATATATATATATATATATATATATATATATATATATATATATATATATATATATAAAACTCAAAAATTGTCAGTTTGGAGGGTATGTGCGTTATAGAAACGCGCACCGCTCAACCGATTCAGCTGAAACTTTGCACACATACGTTCTCGAGCCCTGGGCAGATGATAGGCTATTTTTCGCAGCGATTCGTTGGGTCCTTCTATCGATTTATTGATTTGTTTACGTTCTTCTAAGGAATTGAGGTCTTATCATGTTTAATCAAGCATTTTACCATAGTCTGTAAAGAAGGGCGGTGAAGTTCATTTTCACCTCAGGATCACGAGGATGCGGTTTCGAAGCGGGTTCCAGGGTAAGTCATCCACAACATATAAGAAAGGGGGGGGGACTTGCAGTATGGAGGTGACCAATAACTCGGGCTGGACCGGGAAAGCCAACTAGTATATATATAAAACTCAAACACTGTATCTTTGTTTGTTAGGATGTTTGTGGCTTATAGACTCTTTTACATTTGAACCGAAGAGGCTGAATTTTGTTTTCCTATAAATGAGACACGGCGCAAAAGATAGGCTAATTTTCGCGACATTTCGTTGGGTCCTTCTACCGATTTATTGATTTGTTTACTTACAACTAAGGAAATGGAAGCGTATCAATCATTCCTCCAAGTTAAGTGCTAAGAGGCAGTGGAGACCATTTACATTTCGCGGGGAGGAGAATGCGGTGTCACGAAGCTAAGCGTTCAAGAAGGAAGACAATTTCACGGTGGATACCACAGGAGCGCCGCAAATGAACTCGTAGCTGAAGCAGGAGAAGAAGAAAAGATATAAGTTAAAGAAAAAGGAGGAATGGTAAGCCATAAGACGATTTCGAATAGGCACTATGTCGGGCCACTTTGCACCCTCAGCCCGGGCGGGACCGGGGACGGCAGCTAGTTGTAAATAACTCTCTTGTAATGGAGTGTTTCGAGAAGTTAGGTATCCTTTTGTAGAGCGAGGTTGAACTTAGATTTACAGTATGGAGTAAATCATCTATCGCTCTTCCCTACTGTAGGATTACGGTACAAATTTGAACAAGGATTTTAGGCCATTAGGCTATATTCTGCCTCGGAACAAAACCAAACAAGCCGAAAACTCTTATACTACAGTAGGGAGCCGCCGATTTCGAATTTGAAAATCCCATTTTGCTGTGATGCTTCTTTTCAAAGTTATCCCCGGTAAATCGTAATAATTCAATTCCCAGCATTTGTCAGAAATGCAATTATACCGTCAAAAAAGCTGAAAAAGTCGTAAGAAGTGTTAGGTGGAATCAGCATGCACGAAAACCTCAGTACACGATTTTTCAGATTTTTTAAAAAAAATTTTATTACGTGGTTTGCTTCGCATTGGTTTCATATGCTGGAAGTTCTTACCGTAATCCTGTAGTAATCGCTCCATATTTCAAATCTAAGTTTAACCTCGCTCTACAAAAAGATACCCAAAGCTTCTCGAAACAACTTTTTACAAGAGAGTTATTTACAATCAAGTAGTAGGCAAATTTTTGGGACACTCTATATATTGGGTTGTTCTGAAAGCTATGTCGGTTTTTTCAAACCACTATAAAACCACGCACAATGAAGATCTGAATAAGCTTTAGCATGTTTTCGATGCTGTTTTTCCTTCTCTCTCCTGTGGTTACATTTTTGAACAACAATTCTGTGTGCTTTTTTGGTAATTGCTAAAATTCTTCACCCGTCATTTTTATCTGCTCAAATCGGCTAATTTTCAAGAATTTCATTCCAAATTTTCGGAAAGGGCTAAGCATGGCATAAATAGAGCAATCTTTTAGGTCTCCATAATCTGCTGTTTTTAGCTTCAAAAAATTATTTCTTCGGAGTCTCGATTTTTGGCAAGTCATGAAACACACAACTGCAGCAAAAACACGAAAGCTTTGAAGTTTCCACGAATTGAAACTTAATTGTTATCAAACATTATTTATGCGACCTAACCAAGTTTGATTTGCTTTGAGGGATCAGTTATTCGGAATTTTCGGTACTCTTACGTGGTAAGCGTAATAAAAAAGGACCGGCTTTTATTATAAACAATTACACCAGACTTGGTAAACGTGGCTCATGTAATCTAAATTGAACACAATGTAACCAAAGGTTTGCTCTACGTAACAGTTACCAGCGCTCTTTAGAAATATCAGGATTGATGTATGCGAGTTTTAGTGGGCGATGGAAAAAACCGACAAAATTTTCGAGACAACGTGCCTTCGCTATCTGTTAAAGGCAGCGTACACTCAACACTTGAGTTACTCAGTTCTCTACACCTGTATATCTGGGGTTTAGAAGAAGACCAACTTCGTTAGTCCGGTCTCTCAATGTTGCTTCTAAGCGGAGAAAACCCGCCTGATTCTCTTTCCGCTTCGCCTCCTTCGGACGAATCCGCGACGGCTGCAATTGCAGTTGCAACGCTTCTGCAACTGCAATGCAGTTGCATCATTGCAGTCGCTTTTTGCTGTCCGCCTCCTACGGACGACGAATCCACGACAGCATACGCTGCAGTTGCAGTTGCAGCTGCAGGCTGTCATGCAGTTGCAGCTGCTTCTCGCTGGCATAGCGACGGGGTCGAGCAATTCGAAACTGGTCCTCCCTCTAAAGGAGGACCCCGGGAATCGGGGTTCTCTAGGGGTTCTGGAGAATTTTAATGTCATAAGTGTGATCAGCACAGAAAGGCCCCAGAATGACATCGAAGGCGAAATTTTGGTTGTACGCTGCATTTAAGTGATTATACCTGAGACAAACAGACTATGAACGTTTTTTTTCATAAAAATTCGCAGTGTTCAAGATTGAAATATGAACTTCGCTTGAATTTTTTTGCTCCTTAGATTGACATTTTAGAAAAGTGCAAACACATTGAGCTTGAATAATCCATCTCAGTTGAGTTTATTCTCTCAGATATCAATAATTCTGATTTTGCCGTAAGTTAAAAATTAGGAAAAAAAGCTCACTACTTATTCCAGACGAGCGCCTGATAACAATGAAAGCAGATTTGTAACCACAGCATCTTATATATAAAGCTGAATGTCTGTTTGTCTGTCTATCTGTCTGTATGTATGTATGTATGTATGTATGTATGTATGTATGTATGTACGTATGTTCCGAATAGAAAATTCCATTTCTGAACCGATCCGAACCAAACTTGGCACACATACACTTCGGGCCCCGGCGGATGTCATAGGCTACTTTTCGTCATCGATCGATATCGATTTTATCGATTTTTTGCCAAATTTGAGCTACGGGGCTGGGAGTTGGCACAGGGGGGTAATCGAGATGCTGATTTACGAATATAATAATGACAGGGCCGGGCGGAGCCGGGTAAGTCAACTAGTCTATAGTAATATATGTCTCTATATGTCTGTCTATAATTGGCCACGGCCGCCGAGTATCCTTCCCTCTTTAATAGTGTTGATATAATCTTTATAAAATTCAGGGATTCATATTACCAGCCATAAAAAAGCCTTACCAATTTTCTGAGATTACTTTTTTCACGTCTTCAGTCTATAATGTTCTTCAAGCTGCAACCACCACAACCATCAACCACCAACCAACCACAGCTGCGTCATTTCAAAGCACACAAATGCAATGTATGATAAAATTCGAAATGAAGGAAACTTTTCAAATTAATATATCAATGTTTACACAGGCAGTATAGCCGCAACAAGATTAAAAGGAAAACTAGAGAAACATTTATGTATTTATTGGAAAGCATACCTTTTTTGATACACACAAGCACGAAAACGTTGAGTGCAAGCATGGTCCAGATCAAGAGGTTAAGATGCGCACCAATGACTAGACGGCTTACTGTAACCATCTGAAATGAGCTGTTGATGTACTATAACGCAATGTTTGCTAGTTCCAAGAAATGCGTTGCTTTCATGCGTTATGAGAGAGGAAATCATTTTTACTATTCTAATTTCACAAGTAAAGACGCACTATTATCTTCTTTAAACGTGATCAGGTTGCCCATCGACGCCCCTCGAGGACCGTTCATTCGCTCGCGTAATTCTCGGTATAGCACAGTAGGATAGAGGATTTTTGGGTTGCGAGATCCTACGGAGTGTTTGGGGCGATTTTCAAAAAAACTGCGCCCTGCACTTGTGCAATTGGGGTAATGCTTAGAGAAGAGATGCTGTTGGACTGCGGCAGTACTGGCCAACGCAGAAACACCCAGATCGGGACACTTCCAAATGTATTGTAAAAATAAATGTCCATAAAATTTGTGGCCAAACTTCGGCAAACACCTCACTGACAACCGGCTCACAAGTTCTGAAGCGCTCGTTAAGCGAGCAGAGAGAAACTTCGACGGTTCTTTCTCGCGACCAACTTCCTTTACTAAATGAGTGAAAAGCAAAGTTTGAAGGGTGCCACATTCTGTCAGCGAGCGACTATCAAGGGAAGTCTTTTCAGTCGAAGTGGCGTTTTTATATTAGGTTGTCCCGAAAGTTTTGTCGGTTTTTTTCAAACCACTACAAAACCACGCACAGTAAACACCTGAGCGAGTTTCAACATGCCTTCGATGCAGCTTTTCCTTCTCTTTCTTATGGATACATTCTCGAGCCAAAACCTTGTATGCTTTTTTCGATATTTGCTAAAATTCTCCATCCGCCATTTTTGTTTGGTCAAAGATCGGATAATTTTTGAAAATTTCATTCTAAAGTTTCCAATATGGTCAAGTATGATTCTAATAGAGCAGTTCTCGTACTAAAGGCCAAATTTTTAGATTCTCCTAATCTGCTGTTTATGCCTTGAAAAAAATTATTTCTTAAGAGGTCTCGATTTTTGGCAAAGTCATGAAACACGCAACTGCAGCAAATTCACGGAATATTTAAAGTTTCTCCGAATTGAAAAATGTTTCTTATTAAAGATGCAACAGGACCAAGTTTGATTTGCCTTGAAAAAGCACCTTTTTGGAATTTTCGGTACTTTTACGTGGTAAATGTAATCAAAAAGTCGCGGTTTTTATCAAATAATTAATTATAACGGACTTGGTAAACGTGGCCCATTCAATCTAAAAGGTAAACGTGGCCCATGTAATCTAAAATAAACGCAATGTAGCCAAAGGTTTGCTCTACATAACAGTAACCAGCACTCTTTGAAAACATTAGTACAAAAATTTTTAAGATTTAGGAAAGATTGGGCATTACTGCTGAGCTGCTCAAAAAGCCATGGCGATAACATCGCAAAGGCAGGGTAGATCAGAGAGGAAATATAGCTGTATGAAAGAGGATAAAAATCTGAACCAAATGGTATCTGGCTTGCCCATGGATTGGTGTTCTGTGAGTTTCAGTGATCGATGAAAGAAACCGACAAAACTTTCGGGACAACCTAATATTTCACCTACATCATTGAAGAGCTTTGAACCGTGATTCCAAATCTGTTTTTCTAATCTGCCAAGCGCCTCTGGAGTCCTAATCATGAGCGTTTCTTTTTTTGAAAATCATCGCGCATGTGGAACAAGATCGTCCTGAGCTGCTCAAATGGTCAATAGATAGTCATCATTTCTGTCTGGACACAACTATACCAAAACTGCTCCATTTAAGCGCTCTAGAGATTGTAAGAATTGATTATACCTTTATTGTACGTTCATTTTTCACTGCAAAAAACAACCTCAAATGGGCTTTCAGGGGCGCCTGGAGGTAAAAACTGATTTGAAGTCAGCGCCCAATGCAGGAGGAAGGGTTTTATTTGGAAAAACCACTTCGATTAGAACCACTTCCTTTGCAAGTGTAAGTCGAGGTGATGACATAGTTGACTACAACTTAGAAAGACCATTTGACTTGATAGTCTTGCGTCTTTCAGCTTCATTGACCTTGTGCCATTTAACCGAGATTTTTAGGATAATTGAAAAAAAAACGGCTGCTACTGCTTACCCGGCATAACAATTTAACAAAGCATTTTGATATCCAAGATTCACAAGTAAAATCAGCAACTTAGCTAGCCTAATACGAAAATTTTCAGGCGTATTAATTCTGAGACAGAATATGGCACTCTATGACAATCAAAACCTTCTTCAAGTCCTGCCATAATCTTGCACTAATGAAGAAAGGAAGGCAATATTCATACGCATCAAAACATCGACGTAAACTCGCAGTTCAGTTTGTTTTTTTTTTATCCACCAGCTTTTAGAGGCCTGCAGAATCCTGAAGGCAGCGGCTCGGCAGAATGACATTCTGGGAGTTCATTGTTCTGGGTTCCCTTGACGAGCTAAGTCCAACACTGTGCTTTGCAGCTTAAAAAGATATTAAAAACCCGCTTTTCCAGACGTGAAAAGTGCTATTTGGGCAGATCGCGTATCCTGCTCTCTAGAGCGCGATTGGATTGTGAGTGAAGACATTGTACCTACAGTACCCACGAGCCAATCGCGCTCGAGGACAGGCATACGCCGTCCGCCCAAATAGCACTTTTTATGTCTGGAAAAGCGAGTTTTTGATATCTTTTCAAGCTGCAAAGCACAGTGTTGGACTTAGCTCGTCCAGGGGAACCCAGAACGATGAATATCCCAAATTTTAATTCAGCCGCCGCCTAAGGCCCCGGACAGACTTCACGCGACTTAATCGTCGCGATCTAATCGCCAAGATTTCCATTCATTTTCATTTCACATTCAAAAATTTCGGGCTGGAGAGTATCACAACCAAATGCAAGTTGATCGGCATGGAATGATGTTGTAACAGTTGTCTCGTCGCGATTCAGCCGCGACGATCAAATCGCGTAATCTGCCCGGGGCCTAAGGTAGCGTCCGGGCAGACGTCCCACCTCGAGGACCACGCCTACTTACTCGCACGGCCAACCTCCTCCAACGAAATCTCCTCAGCCCTTGACGTGTTTTCACACGCCAAATACAACGGAACACATAGCGTTCACTTATCAGTGTGCTTGCTTTCGACAAGGATAGCATCAGAAGCACTCGTCCAAGCTCTCAGAAAATAGCCCTAAGAAGGTGGTTTCAAAAAATTTGAGCCTTTTGAGTGCTATATTCGGAATCAGCGCTTTGAAAAAGCCTAGATAATGTGAAATGGAAGTCGAGAATGTGCCTGAACGCTGCCTTTAAGCAATGCAGCCGAATGGTGATGAAAAATGGTAGAGCACTTATTTTATGACAAAATTCATTACTTGCTGTCATGCAAAATGGTAGTTTCAGCTCATTTGCTTATAATAACAGTGAAAGGGGAGGGCAGAGTAGAGCACTGCAAGCAGATTGGTTCTCTGATTAGGAATTGTAAGCAAGATACTGCTGCCGATGGTGCTTATGTGATAAAAATTCAATTTGTCCAAGCTTTATGGAGCGAGGTTTTTCAAAGAGGCTTGCCACAAATCATAGCAATGGCACCGTTCATAAGCCATTAAGCCACGCCTTCATGCAAAATTGCCTCACAAGTGCATTGTAAGCCTGTTGAGTGCAAAAACACCTTGATAGGCAGATATTTTCGAGAAGAAAAGAAATTTCCAACCTTTCTATTGGGTTGTCCCAAAAATAATATCCATCACATACTATCAAGCCAAGGTGACCACGAAAAAATTAATGGGATACTTCATCATGTTCTTTTCTTTGAACCGGGGCATATTCTTTTGATGTTTGTATAGAATCTTCTTATGCCTAAACCAGGCTGATTGGTGGAGTTTATTGACTCAACGTTTCGAACAACTAGTCTTCGTCAGGAGTCTAAAACGGATTAAAGGATTCGTATCCATAGTTTACACCGGCAAACGTCTCGTCAAATGCTTCCCGTCTAGACCTTCCCCTAGTGCGATGTACTAAAAAGCGAACGAGAGTGATAACGTTTAGTCCACCATAAGACCAGTAGCCCGCACAACTGTGACGGACGCAACTGAGTTTATACTCAGTGTGTCAAGTTATATATATTATGTGCGGATGTGAGCTTGCATAATGATGGCAAAGGCAAGAGATCACTCGTAATGGCAATACATTCATTATTACTATTCATAGCAGGATCCTTGGAGGATATCCATGCTGCTTCAAGCGTTTTTCGTGCGCAAATCTCATTCTCAAAAGCCAGCGTAGTACATTTTACGTCGAGTAAGGTGCCATCGTGGCTTCAAATCTAAGTTTACCTAAAGGTGATGCTGGGGTTCCTCGCTTCATGCTCGCCAAATGTTCTTTAATCCTAGTGCTCAAAGGTCTACCTGTTTCGCCTATGTATAATGCTTCGCAGTTCAAACATTCTAATTGGTATATAATTCCCGATTTTGCGCAATCCCCTGCTTATCGTAAGGGCAAACAAACAATGCAGTCTGATATACATTGCATATTGTAGCAACTGTTTCTAACCAGCCGCTTTTGATGTTATCTTTGAGTATTACAACTAATCTAACATCGTTTTGCAGCTAGGCTCGAAGGATGCACTGTAGTGGTCTGGTGACTTTATTGCAAATGAAAGGTATGCATAGCGAAAGTTTAGTGGCATTACGCTGCCCATTGCTGGTTTCATCCTTGTTAGATTTTCTTATTCGTGATAGTGTGGCCGTGTTGTAACTATTACTGAGTGCAAATTTCGTAGCCAATTCCCGTGATTCAAGTCGCTCGTTTTCGCCCGTGCATTCTCCGACAGTTTTGTGCATGTTACGAATTAAGCATGTTTGAGTGATGTAGGGTGAGCTGACGTAGCGTGTATTAGGATATTCTTTTAGCTTTTCTTTCGATACTCTCTGACATGAATGGTATTGTCAGACAAGTGCATCTGGATGTGCAAATAGGAAAGCCAAGGGGGGGGGGTTTCGTGTAAGCCGGGTAGAGGACTATATGTCGCCGAAAAAGGGCGGTCCCCGCGATCATTCGCGACAAATACGCACCCTTGTACATGCGCGGGCATGCGTTCCTGCAGGGAATCCGCGCGGGACTCTCTCAAATTAGGCGACATATAGTCCTCCACCCGTGTAAGCCTGAAGTACCGCGATTGCTGGTTTAAGATGTTAAAATACTCGTCCATTTCGGACTGTGCTGAAATTATGACCCAGCATTGATGTACAGGCAGTACATTAATGTAGGCGTGCAATGAGGAATGGATGAGTAGAGACGGGTACTGTTTGATAGAGTGAAGCAAACTCTACAATAATGCCTGAACATCCGCGAAAATTTTTTCTATGTGAAGGTTAAAGCTAAATATAGAGAATTTGAGTAATAAGAAAAATTGCATCTCCGTCCATGAATATCTAACGGACCTCACATTTGCTAGGCATGTAGTCTACCCTGACACATTCAAGTGCACAACTGGGAAAAATCCTCCACGGCTAGAGTACAAAAAGTAAAAATATGCCGAGACAACGGAAACGTCACGTTCGGGTTTTTCGTGTTAATTAAATATTTTTCGATAAATAGCGCTTGTAGGAAGTCAATAGTAGCCAAGGAGCAGCTCTGTCCCTCATACAAGTGATCTTCGCTCGTCTCCGGCAAAGCGCAGCGGCTCCTTTCCCATAATGCTTGGAGTGGCGCTTCAAAAACCTCCGACAATTTTTGGACATCTTTTTAGGCTGCATTACTATACCGCAATTATTGAGTAGGTGACACACTATGAAAGAGCTTTCCGGGCTTTCAAGTGATCTACAAAATTTGCACGAACTCTTTCTTTACTTTTCGGGGTAAAAAAGACTAAAAAATTGAAAATGTAATTTTTGGCAATAAAAATTCAAAAAATCACATTTGGTCTATGCTTTCCGATGATAGAACTAATAGCACATGGATGCATAGGGAGTAAAAAGTTTCGTTAGATGGTAATCAGTGTAAGCTCACGAGCAAAGAAAGAAGTAACGACAACCCCTTTTCCGAAACTGCTCATTCCCATATCTCCTAATGTGACGTGCTGATATCACCGCGCTACCGCAGGTTTTGTTATTCTCCCTTCATCCGTTGCAGCACTGGAACTTAGGGTGCCCTTAGTTGTTTTGCTGCTCAAATACTGCTCAAAGTTCATAAATGCCCGTAATGAGTGCTTTTGCAGTCAGACAATCATAGATATTATTACACAACAACCTTATAAAGGCTTCGTTTGAACAAAAATAAGATATTATGACAACTTCTGAAATTGAAGTACCTGGATACTTTTCGTCTGTCTCGAGAAAGCTGCACTTATTCTTTGACCAGGGCTTCACCTCTGCTTCGCAGAGGCTGCACTGGCCATCAAGAAACGATGGTAAACTTGCGATGTGAAGGCTTTTTTTTTAGATTATTGTCAGGTTGACTGCGGTGAGAGAGTCCTAATCATCACTTATAAAAGCCGCTAATTTGTCGGTCTGTAAGTCTGTCTGTTACGAAATTACAGTGAAGAATGATTTACATTGCTTAAATGCATGTGAGAGTTGCAAAACAAGTAAGGTCATTTTTGTAATTACTTTGCGGTCTCCTCCATCAAAGAATGATGAAGGCCAAGATCTTACGTAAATTTACCTATACTTTTCATGATGGCCAGTGCGAACCTCTGCGAAGCAGAGGTGAGGCACTGGTTAAAAATGAACCAGACTCGCTTCCTCACTGTTTCGTAACAGTCAGACTTACAGACCGACAAATAAGCGGATTATTGCAAGTCATGCTTGTCCCATCAATTTTCGACTACCCTAACATATTACCACGTAAATCCAAACATCGACATGCAAATAAAACAAGGTAGACTAAAAATCGCAGCCATACAAAATTTGGGCAGCCTTACGAAATTGAGAAACAGTCTGCGTAGCTATAAGAAGAGCCAGGGCTTTTATAGGTGGATCGGATGCAAATTTTATAGGAGACGAAGAAACTTAGGAAAATCAGGGACTTAGGTAATTCAACCATTTTAAGCACTCTTCAGAGCCCCGTTAATATCCCACCGAGATTTTTCTTGCCGCGCAGTAGTGAAATTGTGGGAACTGCAAGTACTCACAAGAACCTTGACGCAGATAGTGAATTAGCAGCCAATGTTGGATGCAACCTTCTTGGGTTTAAAGCAAGATTCCTATATCCGCTTGGGGATGATGTAATTTGTAATTCAAAGGCAGTGGATCGGCAAATGGACCCTTTTGTCAAGTAGTAGACTCCTTAAGTACACTGTAGCCCAAGGTTCACCTGCCAATCATGCGCTAATTCCTGAAAAATGCGCTTCAAAACTTCACCGGCTCCATCCACTTCCATTGAGTTGACGATGTTTGCTAGCTGAGGAGCGAGGCTTTTACGCCGTACGTAGCAGCTTTCCAGCGCATATCGTCAATGAGGCGGCGTTACGAGGACCGAGGTTATTTTTCTTAGTTCGTCAGCTGTGATCGGCTGAGTCATGGGTCGTGGAATATGGGAGGGATTTTCGCAGTATGCATACATTTTGGCGAAGTAGGCACTTGCTAAAATTTTAGCTTCGGCGGAATGGTAGCATTGTTCCATCTTGTCGTGACTGGCTTATAGCTTTACATTGGCGTAAGAGTTCAAAACGTTCACATTCGATTGCGCTGAATGGTTCTTTCCAATACGGAATGGTGTCTCTACAGATCGTCCTTCACCGACTAAGGAGCAGCTTGCACACATTTGCGCATTCAACCTGGGCATTGATCACTTGCTTCATACCATTTTTTGCAGGTGCCATGAATATTTCATGAAAGTACTGAATCATACCTATGAATCTGGGGAGGTATGCCGCCGCAAGGTTAGGCAAGAATGAAGGTCTCTTTCGCTATCCATCACTGCTGCAAAGAAGCATCAGCAATGAAAAAAATGTAAGGCTCTTTCTCATCAGGTCACATAAATAGCTTTCGTAAAAACTAGTCAATCGTGAGAAGAATGAAAGTGTTCAAGATTGTCGAAGTTTTTCTTTGTTTTCGATGGAAAGCTCAATTGGATGTGAATCTGTTACTTTCTGGTACATGGGAACTTATGCACTAGCTGGCATACCCGGCTCCGCTTAGTCCCTTTCGATAGAACGAACTGGTAAAACTCACCATTTCCCATTTCTGTTACAAAGCATTTCTTAGCCACCCATTTCACATGCCAGCGATTCCTACTCCCTCTCTGAACCAGCATGTTCATTTACCATAACAACTGGTTTTGTGGTTTTTAGTATGAAAAAGAATTTGATAAATATTAATTAGGAACACAAGAAATTCAATTCCTTTTTGGTTCATTTTTTACACTATCCGGTTTCGGGCTTAGAACTATACCGGTAGTGCGGCTTACTTGGTGTCCCTCGTCAGTAGTTCCCAAAGAAGCTTCAAAATTATCAAATCCAAATCTAAGATGAGGTCTAAGACGGAAAATTGGCGTATAAAGAAATCAAGTAAAGAAGGTGCAAGTGTTAACATGTACGTATACGACAAAATAAATGGCAAGTGTGTGTCATCCGAGGAAATAGCGACCTCTTTTTCAAAATGGAGTACTCCCGCCGTGACCTCAGAGCGCGCTAGCGTGAGCCCAAGTGTCATGTAGGTCATGTAAAAGAGGCAAATGTATTAGGTTGTCCCATAAGTCTATTCATACCTGAATTTTCAGCGGCATAAATCAGTTCTTCTTGAACTGCTGATAAAATGCAGGATACCGTTCGACAGATCAAAGTAAGCTCAGCTACAGGATGGCTTTCAAAAGTTCGCACCAAGCTCAATCCGCAACAAGTTCCAAGCCAGAATAAAAAATTTTCCGAATTTCCGAAAAAACGGAAATCATCATATCTCAGTTCAAAACAGCTCTGCAAATTTTCCACTTTTTCATGCATATACTCTCCTCATCGGATATCTACACATGCGCTTGCTGCATTTTTCTGATGGCTAGAAACCAAGAAAAAATAATGCGCTCAATTTTCAAACTTTGCCTATATCACCTCTTTGTACCCCGCAAATGGTTGATTATATAGCTTATTTACTCAGAATTACTGTTAAAAATTTGCAGCCTATTAGGTGCTGTAGTTCTTAAGAAAGATCGAATTGAAGGCCCGAATATGAAAACACTTATGGGACAACCTAATATGTTACTAGGAACTCCGTACTTACGCATTATAAATGGTCTATCGAATAGTATATGATAAAGTTTACTAATAAAAATATGATATTCCCATCCATTTGTTTTCAGTCTTAGCTAGTTCTATTACTCGTTCCTTGAAATATGCATGGTTAGAGCAATTTCTTTACATTATGAGGATTTCTGAAGTACAAGTATTGTACAACTAGTTGGCAAACCCGGCTCCGCCCGGGCCTGTCAATAATATATTTGTAATCAGCATGCTCGATTACCCCCCTGTGCCAACTCCCAGCCCTGTAGCTCAAATTTTGCAAAAAATCGATAAAATCGATATCGATCGATAACGAAAAGTAGCCTATGACACGCTCCCTGCCCCGAAGTATATGTGTGCCAAGTTTAGTTTAAGTCGGTTCAGAAATAAAAATTTCTATTCCGCACATACGTACATACATACAGACAGACAGACAGACACACATTCAGCTTTATATATAAGACTAGCTGGCTTACCCGGCTCCGCCGTATCCGGACCAAACTTGGCACACATACGCTTCGGGCCCCGGCGGGTGTCACAGTCCACTTTTCGTTATCGATCGATGTCGATTTTACCGATTTTTATCGATTTTTTGCAGAGTTCACCTACAGGGCTAGGAGTTGGCACAGGGGGGGAAGTGAGCATGGGGATTCCGAATACAATATTAGTTTTCAGAATTATCGATTACTTTTATTGATTTTATCGATTTTTTGTAAATTTTGACATGCGAGGCTGGGATTTTGCACAGGGGGGTAATCGAGCATGCTGATTACGAACACAATATTAGTTTTCAGGATCGTCCATTACTTTTATCGATTTTATCGATTTTTTTGTAAAGTTTGACCTGCGGGGCTGGGAGTTTGCACAGGGGGTAATCGAGCATGCAGATTACGAATACAATATTAGTTTTCAAGATCGTCCATTACTTTTATCGATTTTATCGATTTTTTGAAAATTTGAGCTAGGGGGCTGGAATTTGGCACAGGGGTGTAATCGAGCATGCTGATCACCCCCCTTGGGGATGATCAGCATGCTCGATTACCCCCCTGTGCCAACTCCCAGCCCCGTAGCTCAAACTTTGCAAAAAATCGATAAAATCGATAAAAGTAATCGATAATCCCGAAAACCAATATTGTATTCGGAATCCCCATGCTCGATTACCCCCCTGTGCCAACTCCCAGCCCCGTAGCTCAAACTTTGCAAAAAAATCGATAAAATCGATAAAAGTAATCGATAATCCTGAAAACCAATATTGTATTCGGAATCCCCATGCCCGATTACCCCCCTGTGCCAACTCCCAGCCCCGTAGCTCAAACTTTGCAAAAAAATCGATAAAATCGATAAAAGTAATCGATAATCCTGAAAACCAATATTGTATTCGGAATCCCCATGCACGATTACCCCCCTGTGCCAACTCCCAGCCCCGTAGGTGAACTCAGCAAAAAAATCGATAAAAATCGATAAAATCGATATCGATCGATGACGAAAAGTAGCCTATGACACCCGCCGGGGCCCGTAGTGTATGTGTGCCAAGTTTGGTCCGGATCGGTTCAGAAATGGAATTTTCTATTCGGAACATACGTACACACAGACAGACATACAGACATACATACATACATACATACATACATACAAACAGACATTCAGCTTTATATATAAGATATATATCTGGGAATATTAGACTCCCAATGCGGACATCTAAATACTTTAAAATTATAGTCATCTGTCTTATTATACACTAGTTGGCAAACCCGGCTCCCCCCGGCCCTGTCAATAACATATTTGTAATCAGCATGCTCGATTACCCCCCTGTGCCAACTCCCAGCCCTGTAGCTCAAATTTTGCAAAAAATCGATAAAATCGATATCGATCGATAACGAAAAGTAACCTATGACACGCTCCCCGCCCCGAAGTACATGTGTGCCAAGTTTGGTCCAAGTCGATTCAGAAATAAAAATTTCTATTCCGCACATACGTACATACATACAGACAGACAGACAGACACACATTCAGCTTTATATATAAGACCAGTGCTTCACCTCTGCTTCGCAGAGGTTCGCACTGGCATCGTGAACCGTGGTAAACTCACTTTCTGAGAGCTTGTCTCTCAAATCATTGTTCGGTTTATTGCAACGTGAGCCGTAGTTAAAAATGAACCATACTCGCTATCATAACTCCACATGATGTTTAGTATCGTAAATCATTCCTCACTGTAATTTCGTAACGGACAAACTCCACACAACTTCAGATTAAGCCGCTTATTATATATATAAGATGTTAAACTCAATTTTATTCTTGGAAGTTTTGAGGGTATGGTCTAGAAAATTTATTTTGTCAAGCTAAGGTTAGTTTTCTCTATTTGTAAAGAAGGATGATAGATTTCCATTAAAGTTCTTTCGAAATGCGATGCATCTTTAAAGACATGTAGTATGTCATCTATGTATCTGTGTATGATTGTACAAGTTAGTGCTATGATTAAGAGTTCTTCTCTGTCTTTTTAAGAGCTCAAATTCCATGTATGATAGAGTAAGGTCTGCTATCTGTGGGCTACACGACGCTCCCTGAGGTATACCCTTTATCTGTTTATATATCACTCCACCAAAATACAGGTAGCTAGACTCCATTTCAGAATCTATTATATATTAGGTTGTTCCATAAGTCTTTTCATACCTGACTTTTCAACGACATGAATCAGTTCTTCTTAAACTCCTGATAAATTGCAGGGTACCATTCGACAGATTAAAGTAAGCTCTACAAGATGGTGTTCAAAAGTTCGCACCAAGTTCAATCCGCAACATGCTCCAAATAAAAAATTTTCCCGAATCTCCGAAAAAAATGAAAATCATCATATCTCAATTCAAAACAGCTCTGCAAATTTCCTATTTTTTCATGCATACACTCTCCTCATCGGATATTTATAAATGCATTTGCTGCATTTTTCTGATGGCTAGAGACCAAGAAAAAAATAATGCGCTCATTTTTCAAACTTTGCCTGTATCACTTCTGTATTCCCCGCAAGTAGGTGATTATATAGGTTATTCGCTCGGAATTACTGCCAAAAATTTGTAGCCTACTAGGTGCTGTAGTTCCTGAGAAAAATCGAATTGAAGATCCGAATATGAAAAAACTTATGGGACAACCTAGTAAATTATGTCTTCAACTTGGTAACATCTGCCCTGTGCCGTATATGCATTAACATACGATACTTTATTGTTGTATATTCTGATATATTTATATCCTCTCACGCATAAGCTTATAAGTTTTCTGAGATTAGATCTGACCACGTTATGTGGCAGATTGGTGAACAAACTAGAAAAGTCGGCTGAATATATTTCTAATTCTTCATTTGCTGTCAGCAGTTCTTTCAACACTTGATTACTATTTTCTATAGCCCAAAAATGTTTTATTCTAGTTTTTTGATAAATAACTTTAAAATAGTTCAAGAAATGCTTTACATAATATGTGCAAGCGTTAATTGCAGTATCTTGTAAAGGGAATCAAGCGTAGATCTCTTTGCTCCGGTAATATACCGGAACTTAATGGGTGTCTTGTGCATCTTAGGAGTACTATATATTCTAGGTATAACATTCTGCTCTTCTACATGTTTGATATTCAAACTATTCAATAGTCTTATTTGTTTTTCCTGAACTTGATTTTCTAGCAGGGTAGCTCTTACATATGTAGAGCCGTCCATAGCTGACCGTTCCATTTCTTTTCTCATCATTTGAAGATAAAATTCTTTGCATGTAAAACGTAATTTGATGCAGCCTTATCTATTGGAGCAATGACGAAATGACGTTGTAATACTCTGAGAGCATTCTTGTCTATAACATCGTTCTCAATCTGTTCTGGATTGTACAAATCAAACATTTTAGCTTTAACTTTCCTTATAAAGCGTTCCTTCAAATCCCTAGCAAGTTGTAGTTTGATAGAAGAGTTAACTTTAAATTTTTTGATGTACTTTGTTGCTATCTGTATTACCATTTCATCTATCACTTTCAGAATATCATCTTTTGTGTTAATTGTATGCGACCTGTACTTAGTACCTTTCTGAAAGATAGATCTTAACCTCTTGTTTCGTATAAAATTCAGATTTCCTATGCAAACATGCTTGTAATATTCATTAATGAATTCGTTGTATTTACTACACTCACATTCTTGCTCTTCAATGCGTTTCATAGTTGTTAAGTCTTTTGAGAAACCTGTTGTAGTCTAACGTTTCCAAACCCACTGGTTTATTCAAATTGTATCGCAATGATATCTTAATATTGCTAATTTGTTTTTCATCTTGTACAATGTGTCCACTTACAATCCTTTTTGTTCTTGTATCATTACAGAGTTTATGAATTTTGAATCTATCCAAAACATCACCTAAATAAGGTATTGTAATGACTAATTCTTCTTGTGTAGTTTTTGATCTATCTTTTCCTTTCCAAAACGGCGTTGCAATCAATGCATATATCTTGAATCTCTTTTCGAACGATAACAACGCAAAATCAGAGACAAAAGCAAAATCTATCAGCCTTATCACGTCTTGTTTAAGTGTTCTAAAATATACGAACAGTTCGTGACTTTGTAGATTATTTATATTTTCTAAAATTTCTTCCGTTCTATCAGGACATGTATTTTTCTTTCGAGATCTTCTTTTCTTTCCTCTGAATCTTCTGGTCTCAACTGGACAACGAAAATATGGATGTTCTTTCTTCTCCAATGGATTTACGTTGTCTGATATATTACAAATCCTTTGATTTGGTCATTAAAACCCAATGGATATGCCGTAATAATTTATTGTATCCACCGCAATTCTTTATCCCTCAAAAGTTTCTTTGCATCATCATTTTCATCAACATGATCTAATGTCTATATTTATGTGTTCTGGATCATGTTCTGTCATTTGGAAATGTTTCACCATAAAAGTATTTGAATTCCCTTTTTCGAAAACTGTTGCGATGCTGGTTGATTCTAGTCCTCAATGTTTGTTTTGTTTCTCCTATGTATTGTAATTTGCATGTGAGACATGTTATCATATAAACAATATTTCTTGAATCACAATCACAGTTTTCGGGTCCATTTCCGCTACTCCCACCCTCTATTTCAGAATTCAAAAAACAAACTGACAAAATCGACAATAGCAACGGATGATCTCATAAATAATGTTGCTCTACTAGACGTGCTGCATGCTTGCCTACACAAGATAGCAGGGCTCACCTCAAATATCTAGGAAAATCATAAACAGGATAAATGAACGGACAAACCTGCGATTGAAGGATGTTAGTTTCATTAACAAGTACTCATTTACCCCTTAGTCAGCTCGCAGCGCCTCACTCAGCTCAAAGTTTGCACATTATTCTTATGCTTCTTTCGTCCGGATCAGTTCAAGATGAATTATCCTGTTTGAAACGCTTATTTTGTCATACTTAAAGGCACCGTCCACCCTAAGTTGAGTGTGTTGAGCTTTTGGCAGCATATAACAAATCGCCTCCTATCAAGCCAATGCCCAAGTCGCGAAGCAACAATCAAGCGGCATGCTTCGGAAGCGAAGCGAAGATGCACAAGGACCCCCATCCATGCCCGCCCCTCCCCATCCATGCCCGCCCATTTGTGCGCGCTCATCCAATCACCGTTTTGGAAAGCCGGCCTATGGGTTCTTCGGAATGGGGATTGTCGGGGTTTTCGCGGATTCTAGACTTCATATTCGGAATCAGGGACATGAGAAGGCTCTAAAACAGCAAAAACCTAAAAGTCGAGAATCTGGGTGGACGGTGCCTTTAAACCCTACACATGAAAGTACTGATCAAAACTACCGTAACCAGCTCTCAATGGCAGCCAATTCTGTCTTAAACACTAATTTTTTTTCAAGATTGTGCCTCAGTCCCAATCTTCGATTTTATGAATCATTTCACAGAGTCATTTGACTCGCTGGAAAAACTAGAAACTTTTACTCTACTTTTCTTGCAACAGGAATGATTCGCTAGAATTCGCAAATCGCTTCATGCTGCCCCAATATTTTGTCGAAAAAAGGTATCGTGTGCCGACCTTGCAGCAGATCGGGCGATCAAAAATCGTGTGTAGCAACTGAAAAGAATGCATTAAAACTTTCCAAAGATGACAATTTATGCATTCCCATCTAAAAAGCGTCAAATTTCGTAGATACAAGTTATTTTCTGCAACTGCGATGTCACAGAATTTCTCCAGATAAAGAAGCGTTACTAATATCCCAAAACTATGGTTCAACGCTATGTAGCGTGTTCATTTTCTCAAAATTTTCGGATTTTCCATATCGGTCTCTGACTTGAATATTCGAAACCAACGCTGTCTTATGCATCTGATGACACGTTCAAAAATTGGACCAACCAACGTTTATTCCGCGCTGAGAAACTTAAGAAGTGTCACAACAAGCTCCAAATTTTGCTATGCTGCCTTGAAAACTCCACTATTTTGTGGCAAAGTTGACACAAATTTTTTTGCCCTTGCGGATCACTTCTCGGAATACTAAGAAAATTGGCCGTCTCATGGTCCTCCAGAAAATTCACTTTAGTTGGAGTTGCTTTGGAGTTCATTCAAGTTCGTCATTCTGAGACGATTTGGAGTGCACAGTATGGCTCATTTATAAAAAAGTGTATGCTATTCTATTCAATTAATTGCATACTCAGAAGGCTTTGTACTTCGCAGAATCAAATCTTCACTTCCTGCAGAAAAAAGGTCATAATTATTATGCACAAAAAATTACTTTTAGCCATCTAAGGATAATAACGGTGATGCACAGGGCGTCTGCCCTTTGTGACTGAAATTTGAAGCATCCGTATGCAATTTCGCGCTACCTAGGTTATTCTGGAAATCGACAATTTTGATAATAACTTGAGCGTTTGACACTGTTTTTTCCTTGAAGCATAGTGCGATAATGTGAGAGGTATTCTCCAGAAAAGCGTTCTCGATATTTTTGACCTTGTACAAGTTCCCACGTCGACCTGAGCAGGGAGGGGGAATGCAATGTAAGTTCCTCAAATAATTTACTTGAAAAGAGGAATAGCTTACTCATTGTACTCCTTGACCAATAAGATGCACTCTAAAAACTTTCTCTGAAGTTTTCTTTTGATATGTTTCGAAGCGGTGCTGCACGAGGTCTTCTTGAATTTGTGAGTTTTCTCACACTACGAAAAATTGAGTTGAAGGCCTAGGCCCGTATTCAAAATACAATACCGCTCATGAAACGTGCAGAATTCCCGTGAAGTCGCGGAATTCCGGGAATTTCGCGGATTTCCGCGGCAATTCGGGAATTTCGTGGAATCAAGCAAATCACGCAAAGCATGCAGCGCCATAACTCCCTTCGGAATGATATATCTTAAATTCAAAAAATTGTGCTCAGCTCATCAAGGCGAATGTTTTATTAGGTTGATGCAATAATAATGGCCGATTTTTCAACTTTTTTTTCAGGGCAATTTTTTCGATCAAAACTTCTTCCTTGAGACAGATGTAGCAAATCACTGAGGATCCGTTTTCATGTTCTATCCAAAGGTGGTCGAAGCCAGCTTTCATCCTTATCTGTCGTGAAGTTACTGAGCTCCAAATAACCGCATCCAAATTCAGAATTTCATTGCATTTTTTTCTGACCATTTTCATACGCGTATGAATGACTTTTCTTCGAAAATTTAGCTATTGTATGTAATAGAAATTGCCTACGTTAAGCATACTTAACTTACTGTTTGAAGTTATCTAAGCGGAGATATCGGTGCCTAAACATGGGTAGCTGTCTGTCTGTCATTCTATGACCAATAGATTCGTTTTGAAAAGGTTAGTGCCAAAATTTTGCTCAATTCTGTAAGGATAAGACTAGGGCATACTAGCATTTTTGCAAAGGAAAAATCCAGCTGTTCAATATGCAGGAAATTAGAAAATTCTATAATCGAGACTTTGAGGCATACTAATAAAAATGTTGGAAGAGCTGACAATTTTGAATTTTAATTTTATTCCTCCTTGCAAATTGTTTTGTCTAAACTCTTTCCATTGCATTTTATACTATTGGCTTACGTCTAAAAGACAGGTCACTTATCATCCATATTAACAAACTTTGAAGGAAGTTATGGATTGTCAAAAACAAGCTGACTCTTCGAAGCCTCAAATGAAATTTAATTCAGTTGAAATCGACTAAGGCAACTTTACTACGAGCCAGTATCTCAGATATCTGTAGTCTATACCTAATGCGGGATGGAAATACCATTTGTGACCCGATCCGGATCAAACTTTGCACGCACACACTTTGGGATGGGGCAGGTGTCGCGCTAATTTTCGTTATGGACATCTTTTTTTCAGAGTTTAGGCTCCGGGCGCGGTGGGTGACTGAGCAGTTGGCAGTTGGCACGGAGGGCAACTAAACATGCTGACTACAAAAATTTGGGATGTACATAGATAAAGGTCCGTAGAAAATGTCCAGCTTTATGTGAGGAAAGGAGGGTGATATAACTTTGGCAACATCTGAGGTGGCACGAGCCCACCTAAATCGGAAAGTTTGAGTTATCAACATGTTCTTTATAGTTCATATTGTACCCCAGACCGTAATGATAACGGTGGTAGAGTTTGTCACCCTGTTATATAAGTTCTCATAGCTTTACCTATATCGTTCCTACTCTCCCAGCGCATTCACGCATAGAATTTGTCATTAAATCGTTACCTGTGCTCTGCAAATGATTCGCTTCTTTATCACGTAGTAGTAGGAAACTTTAGTACAACTTTGTGCCATCACGATTCCCTATAGTGTTTTACATTTTCATATTTATTATGATTTATGATTTTGAGAGCAGATATATGCATTCTCTCCGACTCTTCACCAAAAATCGTACGATATCCCTTTCTTTTTCATTCATAAACACGAACTGAAAATGAAACTGGTATCTACATGACAATAAGCAAAGAACTGCACGTTAGCTCAGTCACGGAGCTAACTTGGCTTTGAGTATAGAAAATGACTCAAAGGCAGCGTCTCGGCAAATTTCGGCTGTCCAGCTTTTCACCTGAACGGAGTCTTATCGCTATGAAGGAACCACATCTGGGTTTTTCAGCGCATGAAAATAGCGAAAATGAGCTTTTCTCAAACTTTCCAGGTCCGCATTCAGTGAGAACACGCCGGAGGTCTTCCGCACCCCGCCTCCTTCGTATCGCACTCCGCCCATTTACACGTATCTCCTCCCACTGAATGCGGACCTGGAAAGCTTCGAGAGAAGCTCATTTTTTGCCATTTTTACGCGCTGAATAGCCAGATATGGGTTCCTCATGGCGAGCAGGCTCCGAAAAGGTGAAAAACTGGAAAACTCAATTTTGCCGGGACGCCTTTGAGCTAGTGGCCCTAGTCAAAATGCAAGGCCATAAATCGAGGCACATGAGGCCAAATCGAAGAATAAATACAAAAACAGCTCGGTGAAAATATGGCAGAAGGTGGATAAAAGCGCCTCGAAATGGTAGACCGAGGCTAGCTTACAAAAAAAAAACGGCTAAAGGTCCAGTCCAAATGATCTTTTCTTTTTCAACTTGAGGTACATTACTACGTTTTCAAAAACATTCGCAGAAGGAAGGCTGCTTCACTCATTCCCACCTTACTATAAGAAAGTCTGACAGTGAGAGACTACCATGGGAAGAAGAAGTATGCATATAGAAACTTCAGTTAAAAAGAAGGTTGGTGATTTTCAGGAGGATCGGCTGCTTGGTTTATATCCCACTATAGTTAATTCCCGGCGTGTCAATATTAAGGTAGCTACATTTCGTATAAGCGATAGTACGAGAGTGTTTGCGATACTCAGGTAAGGCTTCGAATAAGCATTATATGTGGCGAGGTCGTAATTCTGGATACGGAGTTTCCATGCAACAACTCGTGAGCTGCTATGATTATCTAAAACAATATGAAATTGGTGGCGATCGGAACAGGAATTGATCCATATGATAAGCGTTACTTTGCACAGTTACTGAACAGGGTTGACCAAAAGTACCTAACCATTATGGAAACAGCAGTGTTTTGCTCCGCTTTTGCAAGCGATAAAGCGTATAGAAAACCGTGCGCAGAAGACAAGTTCACAATTTATTCTGATAACTTGCATATGGAAGATAAGTTACTACAGTTTAAAGGAATGTTTTGAAAAACGGAAATGTGCAAAAATAGACCGCCCATAACATTGACCACTCTAAGTCTTTAGTGGCTACGTACAGATCTAGCAGTTAATTGATGGTTGAAACATCCTTGCTGTCTGTAGATGTCTTTTATGTAATGGTTATACAATAGAAACTAGTAGTCAATAATCAAGGGGTCTAGGATCCGTCGCGCAAGTGTCGAGCCAAAAATGAAACTATCTTGGCCAAGTTTACGGTTTTTGTATTTCGATCCGAAATTAAAATACTAGGTTGGCAGATTTTTAATGTTAAATCCTCATGAATAAGAATTTCAAAAGTTTTCTGATGTCTCCAAATGTGCGTAATTAGGCTACGACACGGCCTACCCATCAGTGATGCACACGTGCACAAATAGCCAACAAGATACCACAGTTTTGTGAACACACGTAGTTTTCATTTTTGTAATTTTTTCTCTGGGTGTTTTTGTTCTTCTTCCTCTGTGATTTTTTTCGTATTGTATTTTGACACTGTTTCTCTTATGGCGGCACTCTAATACCTCTGGATTTTCAAAACGAGGGTGAAAAAGTATCGAAAAAACCTATAATTTTTGAATAATTTGCATGTATATAGCTAGAAATCAATAGGGCGAGATCAAACAAAATATCTTAAATTATCAAAAAAACTTTTGCCTATTTAAAACGCAAGTGTGCGCCAATATGAGGGGCATCGTCGACTTAGATGAAGGTCCGCAGGCCTGACACCGCTATTCCCCTAAATCCCCCCCCCCCCCTCCCGGCTCCTGATATTAGCCAACTATTATGGACAATGCTATGCGATTCGTCTAGTCCCATTACTTGGAAGGATGCCAAATCAACAAAAATGGCCTCAAAACGGACTTTTAACCATAAACTTGGTTGAGCACGAGCCACAGGCCTTTAACTCCCGCCAACGCATTAACACGAACTTGGGATTTTTCGAAGGTTTCTTACAAGAAGGACCCGAAGTCGAAATCGGCCTTTCACATGAATTATACCCCAATCTGACCAAAAAACTGTCTTTGCTATCATCAAACGTTAGACGCTGAGTTATGAGTGTTTCTTGGCTTAAAAAACGTACAACTAGTACAAATTCGCCCAAGATTGCGCAAATGGTCCAGCATTAAGTAAGATCACTCCAGAAAAGAAAACCTTCTGTCTAATACACTCGTACTTCTTTATTTGAGCGCTGGGAGGACCATAAACATTGATTTTACCTAGATTTTGCTGTCATTTTTCGCTCCAAACGCTCACAACTCAGCGTCTTCAGACGCTTGGCAAAAAACAGAGACTTCAAATTGGTATATATTTCATTTGGAAAGCCGATTTGACTTTTCGTCCTCTCCTGGTTAGACTTTCAGTATTGAACATAAGTGTAACAGAAATTACCCGCCAACCTAGTATAAGTTGAAATTTTCTGATGACTAGGAAACACAAAAGATTGTACTTACGTCCTTGTTTAAAGCCAGAAATATAAGCGAGTTAACGCCGCTGTTAAACACTAGCAGCATTGGTGTTACGACGTAAGCTTCAGGAATTTGAAACCCTATTACTGGATATAGATAAAACGTCATCCATATAATTCCATAGGTGACGAACATGAGAAAAAATTGCAAAAAGCACCTGAAAGCAGCCTTATGACGCTTGATTTTTTGTTTTCTTGGTTTAAGAGAACAAATACCTGATTTCTCGCTTATGCGCATTGCTGGTAGATCCACCGAGTTTGACGACATAAAACATCAACTGAAACAAATCGAAGACTGATTAGTCATAGTAAATGTTATTTACTTCTAAAATGGATATCATCGGACTCGTCTTGAAACGCTGACCGCAAATATACGTTTATTAACTGCCAAGCGACTATCTGGGAGAAGTTATGAGCGTTTGAATGTGCGATTTGTCAAGTGCTCTTGGTGCATGATCCATGAAGTAGGTTTCAAAAATAATTATTTAGGTTTTTGGTGAATATGTTTCTTTCTTGTAATTTGAAAAAGCATAGGCACTGTAAATCGCGCCATCAGGCTGCCTTTCAAGCAGATATATTCGTCAGAACTTGATAGATTCATCATATTTGAACGCTCATAACTCCTCCCAGACTGTCGCTTGGCAGATAAAAAACATATATTTATAATTAGCATTTTAAGGCGAGTCCGAAGATATACAGCTTGTTCAATGGCTGGGTTAAGTTTTAAAGTTTTGACCATTTCCTCGATAGCGCGGCCGCGATCACTTTTCCTAAGCCGGACCAAACAATTTGCAAAAATTTCATTGTCTCAGGAAACTTACTGCTATATAGGAGATTCCACTGTATACCGTCACTCCAGCATCCAGAAAAATCCCGAACCAGTAAGAATCATTTTCCAAATTGTCCTTTTGCAAGATTGAATATCCAAACCATCGCTGGTCAGGGATGGTTCTAAAAGTACAACAAAATGTTTTTACAAGAATAGGAAAGTCAATGCATACATGCAGCAAGGAGTTAAAAGCTGATGATAAGCTGTCGCAGCTACACTAGCAATGATAGTTATAGCCATATATAAAATAGTTTTTCTTTTCGACGAAAACAAGTTCCATTTTGGAAATCCGATAACGACCAGTCTAGAAGTGTAACGTATCATACGGTCCAGCAGCTCTTTATAAATGGAGTTATATACAAGAAAGTATGTATACACCATTTAATTGTGCAAAGTAGTCTTGCTTCGATAGCTTTCGCCAATCCTAGGTAAATTACGCGAAGGACTTAAGTTAGATCGATAGCTCAGTCCTAAGTTAATGCGGCTCATTGATCACTTTCCATTACGGTAGAATTACGGTAGAGACTTCCACCGTACAGTATTGTACAGGGTGTCCCAAAAAAAGTGCCTACTGTTTGATTGTTAATTACTCTCTTGTTATGAAGTCTACCAAAAAGTTTTAAGTGCCGTTTTGTAGAGCTAGCTTGAACTTAGATTTATAGTATAGAACGGATCGCCCATCTCGTTTAATTACTGCAGAATTACGGTAGAAACTTGCAAGAAGGTTTTGAGCCATAAAAGATCATATTTTGTCTCAGAATTGAAACAAAACAGCCTGAAAACTTTTACACTGGGCTAGTTAAAGTTGCTGATTCTAAATGTGAAGTTCGCAATTTATCATGATGCTTCATTAAAAAGTTAGGCGAAGTAAGCAGTAGCGGGCGTTTTTTCAATGTTCTTAGAAAGTGCGGTTACACCGTTTAGAAAGCTTCGCAACCTTATACATAGCTGCGTATTGAACTCAGAGTCCACGAAAATCCTATCACACAAGTTTGCGCATTTTCTTGAAAATTTTTGAAACGGCACCTTTTTGACAATGACACCATATACTTAGAGTTTCTACCGTAATCATACAGTAAGGGTTTTCGCGCGTGCTGATTACACCTAACAACTTTTTACGAGTGTTTTCAGCTTTTTGACGGTGTAATTACATTTCTGACAAATGCTGGAAATTTAGTTAATGGATTTACCGGTGATAACTTTGGAAAAAAGCATCACACTGAAGTGGGAATTTACAAGTCGAAATCAGCGCTCCCATTACCGTAGTATAAGAGTTTTTGGTTTGTTATGTTCTGAGGCAGAATATAGCCTCCAATAACCTAAAATCTTTGTGGATGTTCGTACCCTAATCCTACAGTAATGGAGAGAGATTGATGATTCGCTCCATACTGTACATATAAGTTTAACCTCGCTCTACAAAAGAATCCTAAAGCTTCTCGGAACACTTCACTACAAGAGAATTATTTACAATCAAACAGTAGGCACATTTTTTTGGGACACCCTGTATATTAGGTGATGTTTCAAAAAAAACCAACACAAACAAACATGTATGTACACTTTTGAGACACCATGTGGAATTACATTCAAGCAATCATACTGAGAATCGCAATGTCTTTCCTCTAACACCAATCATGATTGTAAAAACAACGGAATTTAGTTTTTCTGAAGTTAGGACTTCTTTGAAGCACATTCTCTACATTCAACATTATATGATTTACGTTGACCGCAGTAGCCTTTACCTAAAACGATGGAAATCTGTCACTGATAACCAGTTCTGGTGGATGACTCTCACATCACTAGCTCGAAACATGAACTTGCGAATCACACATTTTCTCAAATCATTCATCTAGCTTCAGTGCATCCTTTTACTTTGCAGCATTCAGTATCCTACATGTTAAGGAAACGAGTCGCAGACGGAGAACATGAAGTAAGCTCGAGAGTGAGAGGGTAGAAAAAGTACCGTCTGGATTGTCATCACAAAAGCTAGTCTTCTAAAGCTTTCTCGTCCTTACATTTTACAGCGTTATCGGATTTCGAGAGCTAGTGTTACGCTTGGACCTTTAGATCATATTAACACTTCCATTAGTTGACCATAAATTTGATATACCTTCTTAAAAATCAAAATGGGTTGACACTACACAATAAAACAAGAGGAGGGTGAAGTGCTCCTTCTGTGCAAAGTTTTAGAAAGTTTTTTTAAGGATGAGTTTTTACACATATATCTTATTGTTAGCACAGCAGTAACACCGCTCTTTAATGGTACAGTCTCTAAATTATCGCTATACTGAAAGCACCATACCCCGCCCAAGAATATTATACTAATGATATTAGTCTTGAGTACGAGTAGATATTAGCCTTCTTAGTAGCACAAACTGCACGAATTCATTACGTACCTATTTGTTGAAAATAGCACTTGAATCAATGATGCAAGTATCCAAAATCCGATAAAAAGTACCGCCACGATAGTAACGCCTAATGACTCTTGTCCGTCAAAAAACCATTTCTGAAAAAAGACAGTATAGAGCAATATTGTGTCACAAATTTTCATTTACATAGTCGAATTCATATCTCACCCCTGTCAGGATCGACGGCCCAATATAGAGTGCATGTACAAGAAGTTGCGCGGAATCACAGACTATGTTGAAAGTAGAAAGTAAGTAAACAGCATTGTCTCTACCAGAGCAAAGTCTACCTGGAATACCATAGATTCCAAAAAAGTTGTACGTATGTCTGCATTCATATCTCAATGAAGAAAAAATTTTGTCTTAAGTTCTACTACACATGCATTTCCAGCATTTCCTTAAGGCCATTTTAATCCTTGTGAAAACTGATGATTTCTAGGGCCTTACCTTTTTTGATACACACAAGCACAAACACGTTCAGGGCAAGCATTATCCAAATAAGGAGGTTCAAATGTAAACCGATTATCAACCGAAGAGGGCTCACCATCTAAAAATAGCTCTATTTCGCAAATAATGAATGTACAAAAAGAGCAGATTAAGAAGCTGTAAAAGTTAGAAATAAAAAGCATGCAGTTTGGATTGAACGTAAGAAAAGGGCAAACTGTCTGGAACAAATGGTTGAAACACTAACAATACATCATGATGGTCAAAAATCAAAAGCCATTGTTTAGGTTCCTATGGGCATACATCGAATTAGTTAGAGCTTTGCGAATCAAATCAAGCTAGGTTCGACTAGGAAACTTGCATAAATTTCAGAGAACGAATATGTCACAAAATTATCGAGGAAGTGGTAGAAAGTTTGCCAGGCACAATCTCTACTTCTTTTTATATCACCTGCTTCTATGACAAGAATGTTGTGAGCCATTCACTTTGCAAAACTTTCTTTGAAACGTAGTACAAAACATCACGCTTAGATAGTTACCGTAACTGAAATACTAAAGCTTGCACCAATTATATTATCTCTTTCTATTTGAGCCAGATTATGTTTGCTCGGCAAACTATCGGGCAAAACGGAACTAAATTATTCAATTAGCGAGAATTTCTATAAGCCCAAACAAGCGCATAAAATTATTTGCAGCGATGGGTGGATAATTCAATTTCATCCATCTCTATAAGAAGCTCTATCTTGTGACTTGATCACGCTACTTCCTTTGTTCTCTGAACAATCCGAAAAACTCTGTTTTTGAGGGCAACTTCCCCTTGAGAGACACGAAAAAATGGCAAAAAGATGCCATGCATCAATATGTACATCAATAAATATACAATATAATACCTCGATTATAGCTCAAACTCCCATAAAAAAGATTAAGAAGAGAATATACGAAATGTTACGAATGTGGCTTCGTAAGTTTTTGAGCTCTTATTGAACGAGCGCAACTGTAAGCTCATTGAATCAATTTTTTTTTGAAAATCTTCAAAATAATCACAGATATTGTTTATGTCGTTACACCAAAAAATAAGAGCTTTAGCAGTCAATGTATGTGAATGGTAGGAAACATACAGCCTCTACAAAAACGAGTATTCACATGACTTGGTTCATAATATTATTCAATTCAGCTAACAAGGGAAGCTTGTTTAGTCGAAGTGGCCTTTCTAAATGAGATGTATACCATATTGAAGGGCTATAAAACGCTGACTCTAAATCTGCCTTCTTTATCTGCAGAGCGTTTATGCAGAGAAGTTATGAGCGTTTTTTATAGCCAAAAATTGAACGTGCATTTTGGATAAAATGAGTTGCTAGAATCTTACTAGCCCTCAAATAATGCAACCAAGTGTGACATATTTTTTGAGAGTATTTTTTAAAAAAAGTGCTCTGATGATTATCGCTGCTCTATTAAAGAGCTAGAAAAAGTATTACGGCTATTTTTGTCCTACTTGCACATTCAATTTTTTGCTCCAATAAGCGCTCATAACTCCTCGTCCATAAACGTAAACGTTCTGCAGATAAGGAAGGCAGATTTGGAATCAGCGTTTTATGCCCTTCAATATGATATACATCCTACCTAAAAAGGCCACTTCGACTAAACATGCATTCCTTGTAAGTCTGGACTTCTTGCCAAATAATTTTCCAAAAAACCCTTGGTACTCAGATTTTCACCTCTCTATTATTCTCTGACTGCTTCTCACAACGAACTCAACGAACTACAACCAAGACAGAGTTTTCTAGCGTTTTATGTACAGTTAAGTGACTGCGCTTGACAGAGGAGATTGGAAACCATCAGGTTATCACGCGGATTATCTTTTTTCTGCACTAACAAGTAATTCAAGTAACAAGTAACTCAAGTAAGTAACTCAATGATCAAGCTCTAGAAATCACAAAAAGCTTTATAACCAAACCCATCAGGTACAAAATGAATGTTATTTTATTAGAATAGCTGACTGTATAGATTATTTCCTTGTGCCCTCCTGTAATAGACATATTTCCTGGTGAAAGGAGGTGATCACAACTATTATGTGTAAATAGATTACATCATGCCACATACGGGAAAACAAAAGAATCAGATGGAATAAACAGTATGCTTTGCGTACTTCCTGAGTGGATGTGGTGACGCTTCAGTGTGATTGTAACTCTGTGTTGGTCTAGGAAGTAAGAAATTAAATACTAATTTTCAACAAATACCATCAGAATTAGCGCTGTTAGATGATAATATGTACATAGTTCACTTCTACAGTTTACATATAATTCTGAAGTCTGTCACACTTCCGTCTGCTGGGCTTTTCGTGCAGGGGAAAGAACGACTTCCTTTGCAAGACTGTCTGTTTATTCAAAGGATTAACGATAAAAATCATCAAAAATTATACAAAATTATACATACTGAAAATTAATTCACATAAAGCTTTTTGCGAAGTTTATGTAGTTTGTACAGGGTGCGCCAAAATAAGTGGCGCCAATTTCACCACTGCCATGAAAAAACCACTGACAAGAGAAGGATACTTGTTGAGGTCGCGCTATAGGAAATGTGTACTGTCTCATAGAGCATGGACCGCTGATTCCGAATCTGCTTTCGATATCTGCAAAGCGCTTTTGGAAAGGGAGTCACGAGAGCTTTTTGAGGCAAAAATTCAAGGTTTTGGTTAAAATAAAAACGAGTGTTGAAGTCTTTCCAGTGCTTGAATGGAGTAACGGCTACCTCAAATTCAATAAAATGAAGGTATTAACTGCAAGAAGCGCTTTGGTAGTCATCGTGATCCCCTCCAAGCTCACAGACTACAGTTCTGAAAGATTTTATTGTAGCTGCGCCTCGAAATTTTTACTACAAAAAATTTATATAACTTCCATCCCAAAAGGCTTTGCGGAAAGTGAAAGCAGATTCGAAATTAGCGTCCCATGCTCTATAAGACAGTATACATTTCCTATGGAAACGCTACTTCGACCAAGTATTCTACCCTTGTAAGAAACACGGGCTCATATTTGAGTCATAGAACGCCCTAATCAAACTCTACCAAAAAGCAAACCTCGGAATAAAGAAAATTTAATTCAAGAATGTGAAAATTTGAAGAATTTTAGTGATTTTGAGAAAAACAAACATAGAATTTCATCTTTATAAATCGCTCTGCAAACGAATGAAGACAAGACATTTCTGAAGCATTTCTTCGTACTTTGAGTTCAAAATCAATTGTGATATCCCAAACAAGCAAAACTTTCCAGGTAAAAAAACATTCCTATATTTATGATAGGTGTAGAAAATATGAATCATGATTGATACGTGAAAATGTTTTTGAAGTTGATTTAGCATAAAAATGATTCTCAGGCGCACTTAAAACGTCCAAAGTATTATGACGTCCCGAAAATTCTGTCTTTTCCTTTTTGAAAATTTGTAACTTTCTGTCATCTCGACGGATTGGCTTCTAATTTGAAATGTTGGAAAAGGAAGTCTTTTTCTTCGTAATGATCTCTCGATAAGCTTCTATTAGACATTCATTGGAGAGATAAAAATGGAAAAAAGAGATCTCTTGAGCTTTGACCATTTTAAGATAGGTCGCCAAAAATCGGGAACGCTGCAGAAAAATCTGAAATTGCCAGTACATAAATTTTCAGACCTAGTCTCTGCAAGTGAAAAAAAAATTGTGCCGTTTGGACGTCTCTATGAAAAGGTACAATTTTCGAGTTCAAATTAGAAAACGCCAAAATTAATTAATTTGTCGCTTTTCTCGAAAACCATACCTTTTCATTGAGACGTCCAAATAGCACAATTCTTTCTCAGATGCAAAGAATAGGTCATAAAACTTATGTGCTGGCAATTTCAGATTTTTTGCAGCGTCCCAGATTTTTGGCAACCTATCTAAAAATGATCAAATCTCAAGTGGTCTCCTTTTCCCATTTTTATCTCTGCAACGAATGTATAGTAGAAGCTCAGCAAAATACCACTACAGATAGGAAATCTTCTTCTTTCTAATGAAATTAGAAAGAAGCAAATCCGTTGAATCAGCAAAAAGTTACAAATTTTCACGACAGAACTTTCGGGAAAAGCTAATACCACACTTGATCAAACAGGATTAGATAAAAAATTTGTAAAGTTGTGCCTGCGTACAGACTTCAGCTCTTCAGCTCTAGTTCAATTCAGAAAATTTTTGAAAAAAAGCAGCCAGACTCAGATCTGACATTACGATGATAGTGGTTAAAGAAAACAGATGCATGCTTGATTCGCCTTCAATCCCGTTTTGGATCCATTTGGCACTGACAATCACGCCTCATTAATTTTGCGCAAACTGTAGATAAACTAAAACATTTTTGTTTCACCATTGCGATAGCAACTTCCCAAATTCCAAGTTTCACTTTAGTACTACAGTACTAACGTGTAACACTTTCGATGTTCTGTTCTACTATCACTTTCGAAGTTATATCGATTCTTGCTTGATGCCCCCGGAAAGCTTATGGTTCTAAGAGCTTCGCTCAGATCCGACACTGTCATGTTCGGAAAATGAACACAGGGTTCTTCAACAGAAAAAATGGTAAATTGTTAAACTTTCATCTCTTCTGGGTTCCACTGCCAAGCTCTCCGATGATAGCCCGTTTGACAGCATAAGAAACAAAGGCAAGAAAGCAAAAAACAGTAACGTGAAATTTGTCATTGTCAATCATTTTGAACTGCGAGGCTTTGTACTGGCACTTGAAAATGCCAAAGAAGCCTACCTGGTACAAGTCAAAGTCAAAATTGCACATGAAAGGGCTCGGACTTGTAAATTAAATAGCTTCAAGCCTTTGACCGCAGCAAACTCAGGCCTTCTACGAGTTGTTTCCTAGACAGCTTATGGAAGCCGTTGTCTGATTCTGAACTTTTTCTTTTTTACTCAGAATTTTCAAAATTTTATTTTCTACGCTTTTGAAAGTCTAGATATTTGAGACAAATGACCACAGCTAAATACGAATACGCAGTAGAATGCTGTGCTGCTGACTTATATAAAAGGAAGATAGTCTTTCAGGAGCAGATGTTAGATGGATTTGCCAACTTCCTGGTAAAGCAAAACCGTCTAGGCGTAAAACACTACCTAGACAGCAGAAAATGAGCTTATCATTAGTAGCGACGTCAGAAATCAAATTCAAACCGTCATGCTTCCGAAGCAAACTACATACTTTCACAAAAGAGACTGAGAGTAGATCAAGGATTTTATAGAAGCGACTTCTGTCAAAACAATGGAAAGTAACGTGTAGTGCATAGTTTTTTGCCGTGAAGATTTGATAATTGTCTTTACCAATCCTAAGAGATTCATTACACGCCGTGGTCTATGAACATTGAGCCAAACACTAATGAACTGTTTTTCAGAGAAATGAGCTACCCTCTTGAGAATTATGAACTATGCAACCCACTATTTACTAACAGAATGTGGCTTTTAGGCTAATGGGTAGTTCGAAATGTTCTTTCAATGACACGGAGATCGAAATCGAATGCGAAAAGATGGCTGGTCTGGCGTGTGCTTACTGCGCGATGGTGGCTATTGAATATGCTCTTTGGCTTGAAAGATTTAATCTAAGCCAAATGATATAAGTTTGCCAAAAAAAACAATTTCGGTCGCTTTTGCGGCTCCTACAAATGCTGCAGGCAAGTTTTTGTTGGTGTTTAGTATCTTTACAAAAAGCACTCTAGTGAGATTTGAACGTAGACCTCATTATGCACAAATGTAAGACGATTTTCATTTAGCCTTTAGCCCTCGGACAGAGTTCACACGATTTGATCGTCGCGATTCAATCGCTGCCGACAAGTGTTACAAGTTTATTGCATGCCGATCTTCTTAAATTTCAGTTGTGTTTTTTCCAACATGACTAATAGTAACTAACTATCACAACCGAAATACAAGAAGTTCGGCATGCAGTGAACTCGTAACACTTGTCTGTAGCGATTGAATCGCGACGATCAGATCGCTTGAACTCTGTCCGAGGCCTTACCGTTATCCAATAATATAGACACCAAATTACCCCCTCTATATCTACATATCATAGCATCATAGCATGAAAACGAAGCCAGAGAACTAAGCTTTGAAAATTTTAGCCGCATTGGGGCATAACTCCATTGCTATTAGTAAATTTCAAAGTAGCATATGATAGTAGAAGCTTCGTACTACCTCCTCTCAAAAAATCATGGAGGCAACAAGAGATGTTCTCATGGAGATTTGCATGCCCAAACAAAACTACCTCATAGGCAACCTGATGACAAACCAAAAAAATAATGTTGTTTCAAGGGCTGCGAAAAAGCAACATTCCTGGACGATAGATATGCAAAATTTCAGGAGCTTGATTAAGAATCTGGGCTATACTCCTCGTAAATATGGCAACATTCGACTAATACTACGTGCTCCGGTACCAGACAGCCTTTTTGAAGCAAAAATTATTTCTCTGATTTCAGCGTTGAAAGACTTGATCAATATAAATGTTGACTGACAGCCACTTTCGATGAAGAAATAACACAGAACTTTTTGAGCGACTCAACATATGCTGAGGTTTGATAAGTTCTAAGATACGCCAAAATCAGCAAGCTGCTAGGATACACTTCTTGTGCTTGTTATGCTATTTCCTTTGCGAGAATTATTTCTCACCAAAAACAAAGCGGTAGACGATCACCTGCGCTATGAAAACAGTTATGAGGTCTAAAATATTAGGTTGTTACATAAGTCTTGTTACACTTAACTTCTAACGGCGATAACTCATACACCTCATAGTCTTTGCAGGACTCCAAGGTACCATTCGATAGAGCAAAGCAAGCTCTACAAAATGGTCTGCAAAAATTCGCACCAGCTCCGACCCACCGTAAGTTTGCACCCAAATCTGAGTCGCACTGAAATTCAAAAAATCGCGAAAAATTCATATCTTTGTTCAAACAAATCCTACGAATCTCCAACTTGCTCAAAAGAATTGCACACTATATCAAACACTCATATGTACTGTTGCTGTATTTTTTCCTTATCTAGAAATCGAGAAAAAGAATTTTTTTTAATTTTTACAAAAACGAAGCTATGCTGTTTCTATTCATGTAGCTGTATATTACGAGCTCTTAGAAGTATGACCGTAAATTTTCAGCTTCCCAGAAGCCCTAGTTTTCGAGAAATACCTAATTTAGCATTGAACACCCGAATGATTGAAGCTAAATTTGATATTTCTCGAAAACTAGGGCTTCTGGGAAGCTGAAAATTTACGGTCATACTTCTAAGAGCTTGTAGTATACAGCTACATGAACAGAAACAGCATAGCTTCATTTTTGTAAAAATCAAAAAAAAATTCTTTTTCTCGATTTCTAGATAAGGAAAAAATACAGCAACGGTACATATGAGTGTTTGATATAGTGTGCAATTTTTTTGAGCAAGTTGGAGATCCGTAGGATTTGTTTGAACAAAGATATGAATTTTTCGCGATTTTTTGAATTTCAGCACGACTCAGATTTTGGGTGCAAACTTACGGTGGGTCGGAGCTGGTGCGAACTTTTGCAGATCCTCTTGTAGAGCTTGCTTTGCTCTGTCGAATGGTACCTTGGAGTCCTGCAAAGAAGACTATGAGGTGTATGACTTATCGCCGTTAGAAGTTAAGTGTAACAAGACTTAGTAACAACCTAATACCATTAATAATGAAATAGAATTATTTCTAAGAAATCAAAGTCAATAACAGAAGCAAGCTAATCGCATTTTTTATTCACTTTGAAATTTCCGCGGTCTCTTTTTACTCATTTCTTCCATACAAAGAGAATGGATGCCTAATTCTCAACTTTTGTGCTTTTTTGCGCTTTCTTACTTCACATTAGTTACTAGAATAGAATCTAACTTGCACTTATACTGCTCTTAGTGTTTAAAAATGCACAATTCATACTGCGCCCCATCTGATGCGGTGGCAGTTTGTACACATGCCCAGAAACCCTCACTAAACTCACTGCTTTTTTTACTTAGTGGAGCAAAATGCATGAGAAAAAAAGCTAAAAAGCGCTAATCTTATCCTTCCCGCTGCCAGCGAGATCGAAAATGGTGCACGTGTTATGGATGGTTCGGCTTCCACACCTAGTACGAAATGACTCGAATGTAAAAATCTCTATCGTAACTACACAGCAATTATAAAATTACATGACACTTCTGCACTTCGAAACAGTGAATTGCTACTGGACTAGGGGACTTCTGCAAGTAAGCGCTATATTTGAATTTGAACTTGTTTTTAGCCAAAAACATCTAAATATGAAACACGAATTCCATATGGTTTCTTGTATTCCCCAAGGTTATTCCACAAAATCTCTGTAAGTGAAACTTTAGGGTTCAGGCACTAAAGCCAAAAACGATTATCATTGCACCCCGCTTCATACTTACACGGCCTTTTCGAGTCCCGCGATGTTTATGAAGATGCGAAGTGCAACGCACGACGAACGAATCTCTAGCGCGCTCCGCGGTAAAGTCTGATGTAAGATCGCCCTTTAAACTTTTCGATAGAGCAGTTCAAACGGCAAACAGGTTTTGTTGTTTACACACTCGTCTCAAGAAGTTTTCGCACTTGTTGTTTCTATCATCTCCTTGGTTATCTTATCACTTTTTCGGATACTTTGTGAGCTTTTGTGGTTCTGCTATTTACGAAAAGAAGCCAGTCATTTTTAGAAAGATGAGTCAGCGTTATCCGTCTTCGACGACAGCTACTCCTCAACGTCGACCACTGAACCCGGAGAATGTTCCAAATGTTTTTCTTGGCGTCGCGATTCAGGTGGCTTTCACACTTGTGTATTATCATATGTTTATTTTGAAAATTAAGTATTCGAACTTAGTGCTTCTGTGAAGTTGTATTTTCATTGTAACAATGAACCGCTGCTTTGTTGTTTCATACCAAACGAACTACTTCTTTGCTGGATCTGGTTGGATCAGAGATTGTACGCCTGAACTTTGTGTTGACGAAATCGTCTATGCGCTTCTTTGTCTTTTTCAAGGTCATTCGTACTAATTTTCTAGCGCTGTCTAATACTTATTGCGTCACAGTTTTACTTTTCTCGTTTTTGCTTTCTAAGTTTTTAAGTTCCTTTATATGTGGAAATGTAGATATCACCAGTTTCCATTTAGTCTCAATTTGATTGTCCATTGCAGATTGCTCGAAAGTTCCTTTTTATCGATCCGAGGAGAAAAGCGCTGGCATGCTTAGCATTCGTTTCGCTCCTTTCAATGATTGGCTCTTTTATCACTCTCGATGATAGTTACTATCTCGTCCAAGTAAGTTTTTTTGTGTAATAAGCGGTTTGACAACAACGATTCAGTTCATATCTAGAAGCACAGTATCCTTAACCAATACGGGGTGAAACTAGGATGGATGTGGACGTGTTTTGCTGTAGGACCCTTTATATGGTTTGCTTCAAGGGCGCATCATAGGTTTGTCTTGCTAAGTTTGGAAAATCTCTTATAGCCTAGCCAAACTAGCCATTTTAGCGTTACCAAAATTTCTTGAAGATCCTGATCTTTTCAGGGATAAAGACAAATCCGTCATTGACATACTGCGACTCGCAGTGGCCACAGGCGTCTGGTATATCAGCGTGGGATTGTGAGTTTTTATGTAGCTTTCACATAGTAGTCTTCTATTTGTCTAGGAAAACACTTTTTTTTTCAAAGTTACTAAAATCAGCATTGGTACTGTATTATATGTTGATCAAATGAAAGCCATTCAAGATTCCATCGCATAACAGAATGGACTTCAAGATGTGATTTGAGCGTGCGTTATTCGCGTATGCTATGCAAGGAAAAGGGAGGAGTATGGATACCCGGTTTTGATGTTTCTGGTCATTGTTTCCTGTTGATTTACAGTATGCTAGTCATGGCAGAAGAGGTAAGTATGACGTTTGGTGTCAGTCATTTTGCAGTAGTTCACTATCGTCGTCTTTTTATTGACACTGTCTTTATTGGTTTGAACACCAATTTAGGCTAACGCATTCCGCGAATGGCATCAAGTCGCCCATCGCGATGATGATGCTGGGTTGCTAATGCGAGAGAAGCAGGAACGGCGAACTAGGCTGGCTCAGTATTTTATCGTTGCGATGTTGATTCTCAACATTATCTGGGTGGGTTGCTTGCGTTGGAGTAGAATATATGTTTTTACGTAAGAACTCTCTTTCTTTTCTCCATTTACCTTCTTAGGAAACTTTGTTTTGTTGTAGTATAGGGGCCTGCAGGATCGCGAGAGTCGAACGTGCGTACGGCCATTGCGCCGCGCACGTCAGAACTGCGTGCGACGGCCCAGGTAAGTGCCAGACTTATCCTGTTGAACAGGTTCATTCGTCTCACCACCTTTGCTGTTGGACAGTGTAGTGATTTGACCTATGAACGAAACGAACGGCTGAAGTGGATAAGTCTGGCACTTGCCTTAGTGACATCGGACGTGCGCCGCGCAATGGCCGTACGCACGTCCGACTCTCGCGATCCTGCAGGCCCCTATACATGGTGCTCCAAACTTTCATTATTTGTCAGTAGATCAGCTTTACCTACACCTCTCATTCAAACCAGTTTTGATTCAGTCTCACATCCGGTTTATCTGCGATTCTGGGATCATCACATTACATGCTCATTTTGGTTTTTTAGATCAAGCAGTTGATCATCTCCATTCTCTACTATCACATAATGATTGATAAGGTAAGAATATCTTTGTTTCTTCTTTTTCTTGGCTATGGCATTGGTTTCTAAAGTTTGCGTTCCCAGTGATGGATTTCTGACTTCGCTTCCAGGTTGTCGGCGCATTAGTAGCTATCTTTTGGTGGTACCTCACGTATCATGTGCTCTATCCAGCCGGTTTTTTGCAGCCACCAATTCATAGGATGAAGCCTAACCCATCCGTGCGTAGGCGATAATCTGTCATTGAACTGTTGATCCTAGATACTTTTTCACGAACAGTTAGTGATATGTTGTTTCACTGTTTGTCATTTTCTTCTCTATACTTGTTTTTGGGGGTTTTCCGATGCTATTAAGCTCACAGAGCAATAAGTTTAGCATCTCCATATTCAGGAATCTCCCTGCTAGTCAGGAACGCTTCCATTGTTTCAGTCACAGTTTTGTTTTGCTTCAGTGTGGCCGTTGTCCTCAGCTCGCTTGCCTCCGTGGCATGTGTGCCAATGTAAATGTTTTGCCTTATATAGTCTAACTTTCATAGATTTTGAAGAGTTTGTACATCTAATAAAGTTTGGAGGTTTTTTTCTAGTAATTTGGTTATCGAAGTATGGACAAGGACGCATGGATGAACAGACTACCTTTTTGAACTAAAATCTCTCCCCCCCCCCCCCTATCTTCCTGAGAAAAGTTTGGCAGAAACAGAGAGCAGATTTGGAGTCAGCGCTTCAAAAAGGGTCTAGTAGTATGCATATCACTTCACAAAACGCCACGGTCACCAGTATCCTTTCATGGTAAAAGAAGAGGGATGGGTGAAAATTTTTGTTAGCATTTTTGAATACCGAATTGAAACGATAATGGATGTCAATTAACCCCCCCCCCCCTCCAAAACTCGGCAATAAATGCAAACAGTAATTGAGATTTGCTGTGAACCTGTTCTCTGCTTGCTCCAAAGCACTACCTTGGTGTAAATTTTCACCATCTCCCTCTCAGTTTCTACAAAAGCATGTATATGCGATTCATTGCACGCGCAGACTGGACGCCGTGGCACCGACTTAGATAGTTCGTGCATGGGAGAGACAGTAGACCGTAAGAATGAAAGAGCGCCCGATCAGCGAGACGCCGACAGCATCCATGGTTACGCCCTGTCTTTACGCGTTAGAATCGCTTATACGTATGTGGGGTATATGTAAAGAAGCGCGATTTTCATTGCCAGATGGATACCTAATAGCGCAAGTTCAGTGTTTTACAGCGTTTTGAAGGCCCTTCGAACTTTTAGGGAAACATAGAAGATCGTTGCATAAGCTGTTTGACTTTATTACCTTGAAATAGATTCAGATAAATGATAGAGGTAAAATCACGTGAAAATGGCAATTTGTAAATAATTCGATCGATATTCACCAAAGCCGTTAAACCTAGCAAGTTGTAACTTTTAACACCTAACCAACTAGGAAACTTTGTCTAGTATTCATAAAAGATTGCGCTCTAATTGGGCTGTTTAATTAGTGACCTTTAGAAAAACGCGCCTCTTGATCGTTCCACTCGTACCTATAGTTACAAATGGCTGCGAAGAGCGCGCCCCTTGTCCCACTGCAAATCGGTATTCCGCGCGGGAACCCTGGCGAGTAAGCGCGCACACCCTATAACTTTCAGCGCGAAACAAGTGAAACTGAAGGAAAAACGACTCCTTTTTGCAGGAGAATCCCAGAAACAGGTGCAGTTGTGACGTGCAATGATCTTACCTTTCATCTCTTGCCATCTAAAACATCCCTCATTATTAGGATGCCTCAAGATTAGCACGGGTAAGAAAGTAATGATTTGTTTCCTAAACAGAGGGGGCTTTCTACTGAACATGTTTCTTATACGGCAGCCATAAAAAGAAGGAAGCTGCAGATCGAAGTGTCATGAGGTAAGTATCATTCATTCAAAGACTAGGAGATTCAAAAACGCTTCGATTTGAAAAGCACTTTTGAAATATGTCATCTTTGATGATAGATCACACGGATAAAACCAATTCGAGCATGTTTACAACTTGTATATACAAGCGTTTTCGAGTTTTCTATTCCCAAAATGGGTAGTAGCTTGCGGATGAGCATTTCAAGTTCAGATGGACTTCGAATAGCTTGACTGTCTGTGTAACTGTGTACGTTTTCGGCGGCTTAGGTAGGCTTCTTTGCCTCTCACTCCTCCTCTGACTCAGGTAGGGCGCTATCACGCTTCCCATTTGACTACTTGTCACTCGATTTTCGCTACTTAGTCTTCGTTCATGTCTCACAATGGATAAGTGTACAAAAGCATAAGTACGGCTACGGCCTGTGAGAAATACTCCTCATCTGAGTGCATTCCTTAGGTAGCTATCGCGACGCACTGAGGATAAAACAGCTTTCCATAATGTCATAACCAAAAATATTATGCATGCAGTATAATGAACTGAAGGGAATTTCGTCACAAGTTTTAATGCTTTAAACCAGGCCGCTTTGACTTTCATTTTTGTGATAGATGAAAAGAAAGCCAGAGTTGCTGAGCAGAGAGTCCACCTTTCACGACTGTTAAGATTATTTTATAGCATGCAGATACTTTCCACTTAGTACAGAAAACGAGATGTGGATTCTGAATTTGCTCATCGAGTACGCAAAAAAGGGAAACCAGATTTGTCTTCAAAACACAAGCCAAAGCAAAAACTACGGGTTCGTACAATTCCTTAACTCTTAGCATCAAGAAACGGAGTCATGCTGCACAAAAACTTACTATCAGAAAAAGGTCGCACAATAACATCCATGCAAGAAGTCCACAAACAAGACTAATCATACAATCTCTAGCCTTTCGTGTATTGCCGCTTGCTCAACGACATCCTCACCAACTCGTTCCGTGACATCGATAAGATGTCATCGATCAGAATCTTCACTGGTTAGCTTATATAGCTCAAATAGTAGACATCTGCGCCTGAATTGCATGCTCCGACACCACACTCTCTGCGCGCCGGTCAAATTTGCATTGGGTCATGGGGCGCGCTCTTCGCAGCCATTTGTAACTATAGGTACGAGTGATCGTTCCCGTATTTGGAACACATACATCTGTTCTAAGTTAGTTGAGGCGCATCTGAGACGGTTAACACGTTGGCAATCGCGTGCATACGCTCGTATGCACGTTTTGACCTCCATTTGTGCATACGTACGTATGCACGCCAATTTTTAAATGCGAACAGAAAGTTCTGAGGTAACTTCTCATCTTCAGGAATTTGAACCGAAAATTCATTCCATTTTCAATGTGGTAAATATATGATGGTATGTTTTCATAGAGGGCAAAAACTCTACAAAGCTGTTCTAACAATAAAAGCAATCTCCACACACATAGCCATTGCATGTTCTTTTGGAGAGGAAACCGATGAAAAATTCTTGTATATGTAATCTCTGGCAAGAGCGCATGCATGCGTTAAGCACGAGAGCGATAGTGAGTGAGTTTACCAAAATGTTTCGATCGTCAACTTGTTAATTTTGTTTCGTTTGTGATGGATTGAAGAAGTAAGCAGCCGTAGTTGAGATTCGGAAGGCGGTGACTACAAAATCCTCGATTGGCTATTACCTACGTAGGCTTTCCCGACTCATGCACTTCGAAAAGCGTGAAAGTGACTGAAATGGGCTCTCATAAGAGCTTTGACGTATGTGGACGTGAAACACAGGAGCCGCTAATAACACTAGCCATTCACGACTGATGCTCCTTCCTACATGATACATACTGTGTAAGGACAAAATACGCGGAGGTATTTATCGCTACAGATGATGATTCACATGTGAGAAAATCATCCGCTAGAGCTTAGCAGCCCCCAGCCTCACAAAATGGTAGCAAAATTCTTGTGAAAAGTCCACATGAGTTAGGAAAATGTGCAAATGACTTCTTTTTACTATGATTATTTCGAGATGAAAAATCAATTTAGCTCTTAAGAATTCGTCCACAGCCTCATACAAACAAAATGGTGTGGCCGAAACCATCAATCCAGAACCGACGCGACAGCCAAAACATGCATCCCAGAAAACCCGACCACCCCGCTTGCCTCCTCCGCTGTAAGGTACAATCGAGTAGATTTCCCTCTTAATATAGTGTGCTTGCACAGAAGGTGAAATGCGGTAAAATTTGCGCATAAACAAATAGTTTTGACTGTGACGCCGGCCAATTGCAGGCGCAGAATGCCGCCAGTATGGCGTGGCTACTTCTTTGGCACCCGCCATACTTGATCCGCTTAATCAACCTGACCCGCTTGATCCGCTTCATCATTGGTCACTTCAGTGAACTGACCAATAGTGAAGTGGATGAAGTGGATCAAGCGGATCAAGCGGATAACCGCTTCGCTATTGCTCAATTCACTGAATCGACCAATGACGAAGCGGATCAAGCGGATTAAGCGGATCAAGTATGGCGGCTGCCTTTACCGCATTTCACCTTCTGTGCAAGCACACTATATTAAGCGGAAAATCTACTCGACTGTAAGGTTTGTTCCATAAGCGTAAAGGCCAAAGAGACAGAAGGCGCGGAAGAAAGTACGTGTGAACATAACAGCCTGTCCCTGAAATTTCTTGGAAAAACTCGCATATTTCAAAATTTCAGTACCGAAGATTCGATGAACACGTTAAAAGCCACGCCTCAAAAAATTTTCTTACAAAGCTGACTCAGTTTTAACTCAATCGAGTAGTTTTCATATCATTTGCAACGAGTCAACTTTGCATAACTTACTTCCTTAGGTCACTCTACGCATCTCTTCCAGTAGACTCCCCCCCCCCTTCTCTCGCTACTCGCTTTCCTCAATCTGCGTATGCCACACCAAGAGCTGGGGTACATGATCCGGTTTCGTGGCTAAATTTCTAAATTTTTAGATTTCATAATTTGCACTGACTATCGGCAAGATTGTGTAAACTGCGAGCCATTGATGCTGAGAAACGTTCTGACTCATCATCAATCAGATCGAGCAAGCATTTCTAACTCCTCAGTGTTTGCATCACCCTTGTCAGTTCTGCCTAATTTTTGCCTTCATGGTTATTGTTACTGATGATTTTCTAACTTCTAAGCATGACATGTGAACGAAACTGCTTTCCACTAGAAATGCATTTTCATAAGTATTAATGTCCATAAAATCCAGCACTATAACGTAGCCAAAGATTAGCTAAAAATTGCTTCTAGCGTATCAACTGCAAAAATATTTCTTAGGGCCGCGCTGAGTTGGCATGCAGCAAGATGTTCTTCGAACTTTCCTTTCGGTACATGAATTAACATCCCCGCTGGGGAGGGGATAGCAGCATAAAAGAAAGCTTCATATTCTGAAGCTCCAAATATCTATGTAGATTTTACGCTGTCTACCTATCCGTAAGTACTCCTACTATCTATCAGTATAAACATACTGAACAGCGAGAAGCTGCACAAACCGCGTTTTCCAGCTTTAGTGATCACTGATGATCCCCGGCGCTTCTCTTCAAAGTCATTTTTCTTTCTTTGAATTTAACGAAAACCTTTCAAAGTTGTACTAATTATCAAGACCTTATAATAACGGGCTAAGGGTTGTTTACGTGTTTTTGTGTGTGTATATGTCCGCCTGTTACGAAATTCGTAGAGCATGTCCCAGCCAACGTCCTGCTCCCAAATTTCGCACAGCGCATGCTACCCACGTGAAAGTCCAGTATGCGGAAGCACAAGCGGATACGCTAGTGGATCCCTCGAAAAGTACGCGTCAACCGGACTTGGCTTCTGGCCAGCAAAATTGGGACTGTACCACCACTTTTTGCGAAGTCATGCACATGTTTGGCAAGCTATTGCGGAAGCCACAGACTTCAGCCCATAACACTGGATTAAAGTTGATTACTTTTCGAAAATGGCGCCAAAAAGGATCAGTTGCGTAAATGTTCAATTTGCCAACATTTCACCTGATCATTTGAGAAGATTTTGCTTGGAGATGTAGCCCACGGTGACTATTGTCCTTATGGCCACTACCAAGCCATGAGAGGTCCAAAAACTGATTCAAATTTGCATATATTCTTCTGGGAACAGTTTCATTCACGCGAAAATACCGACCTCACAAAGGATCTAGGAATGAGTAGTTGTTTGCAAATCATTCGTGATAGCCTGCATAGCGCGGTGAGCTTTAATGTCATTATTATGCCGGAATGAGTAAGGCATACAGAAAGTAGGCCAGTGCGAGAACAAATGAGTTTTTGAAAAATTAAATTTTTCGGTAACCCCAACTTTCGCCTTGTGGTTCATCGCAAATTTCATGACTTCGATACATCACTCGTTCTTACAGCAACATGCTAAGCACTGTTGTTTTAGATAATCTGCACAACTTTGGAAGTTTTTCGTTAACTTCAGAGAAAGAAAAATGACGTTGAAGAAAAGAGCCGGGGATCATCAAGGATTATACAAAAGCTGAAGAATGCGGTTTGTACAGCTTCTTGCTCCTGTTCAGTATGTTCATAGTGAAGGATAGTGGGAATTATGGATAGGTACACAACGTGAAATCCAGATATCTGGAGTTTCATATGAAGCTTTCTTTATAGCTGCGATCCCCTCCCCGCGCGGATGTTAATGCATGCGGCCCTTAGTATCACCAGGTCACATTCTTGCACCTTGCGCCTGAAACTCGCGTACAGCACAAACATTCTAAATAGCAGCTGAGTTAAAAAGCTCTTTCCAATTTCCTCTTTGTCAGCTCAAAGGTAGGTTGACTATCGTTGATCAACCGCCGTCATTTTTAAACCCTAAGGCATCGCTCAAATTTCGCGCTTTTTAAGCTGCTGCGCAATCTGGCGTTGCTTCGATGTTTCGTACTAGTATGGGTGGTTCACCGCACACAAAGACATGGAGTCACTATAGACGCTCTTAGCGTCTGTCGCGGATTCGCGACTTCCTTCAAAGGAGGCCGCCGCCGCGCTGCGAAGGGGTCCCGAAACGCTGTCCTCGCGCTGCTCCCGCCTTCCCATCGCTACCGCCGCAGCTTTCAAATCAGTCGTCTATTTCGTTACCTGGTGAGCGGTTGGCTCCCGATTTCGTCATCCCACGTGTCGATCGGTGCAGCGCCGTCCCCAATTCACGCGTCTCTACATCCAACACGCCGAGGAGGACAGGCAACCCCGCAGACGAGGTAACCCCGTGCGCGCTCGCGCCTGACATACGCCAGCGACACCGCCAAGGGGGTTTCCGATATTGTCGGCCCCTAGGATAAGATCGGGCTGGTTGTGCTTACCCACTTGTGTTTGAGTTTAGGAAATTGTTGTGGATAAATGGTGGGCATTTTACACGTGTGATTTGTTTGATGCGGTGAGCCACAGCTCGGCTGTGGCTCCGGGGATATTGTGTCATCGTATTTGTGTGTATTTTATAATCGTGCCTAGTGTGAAAGATCCGTGAGAAGGCCGGCACGACCCCGGGGAGTGCCGTGGTTATAAATACATGCCCCAACTGTCGGTAGTTGGGAGATGAGTTGGATCGCAGGTGTCAAGTAACTGCTAAGCAGGCTGGTGGCAAGGGCCTCTATGTGTGCATGGAGTGTCCCTGTGGCAGGCGCACATAGCATTTCTCACAGGTAGCCACCACATGATACGTTTCACTCCATCACGGAGCGGACCCCTGGCTCCCCTCGCCGATGCAGGAGAGCCATTGTACCACCGACGTTGGGAGCTGGGGGCCCAATCCGCGACAGCTGATCTCGCTGATGCACTCTTTCACTTCTCTTGCCGTCTGCTGTTTCTCTCATGCACAAACTTTCTTGATTCGATGCAACAGCGCCCAGTCTGTGCGTACATTGAATGGCTTATACCTCGTAACAACTGGTGTAAGCAAAACTTTGTAATAACATCTCTTTCGGAAGTTATGCGCCTAAATAGTTGTGCGATGGATATAGGCATTTAGTGACTTGCCAAGTCATTTTTTATGGGCGGCCAACACATCATATGGCCTAGATATTACATTATAGTGGGCAAACTGATCTTTAGTAAAACCTTTTAATGTTTCATTTGATGAAAAGGTGTGAAAGAAGAAAAACGGGAAAATTTTCTTCGACGATACAGCTAACGGCAATGGTAGAGCTTTACAATCTGGCAAAGCTCTCACGACTACAGGAAAATAACTGCACATGAAAGAAAAAGAAGTGTTTAGATACCTCAGGTCACTTCTTGGGATTGCAGCAAAATCAGAAATAATTTGCGAGCTAGTCAGGACGTTAATCCGGACACTCTATCTAGAGGAATTCTACATACAGTCAATTCATTTCATATGATCATGTGTGCACCCACACACATCGTTCATCTTTGGCGTCCTCATCCTGGAATTCCAATGGCAAAACGCAAGAGACTGAGCGACTGCTGCTTACATCAGTTTGGGGTGCTGCTTAAAAAGGGAAGAAAACTTTGAAAATACATCACAAACACTTACCTGAAAGGCTCTCACCAAGAATCCAGGATGGGGACGTTGTAGGTGGACGATGTGTGCAGTGGCACACATGATCAAGGTGATTCGACTGTAGTTTTAACTTGCTCACCTATCTATCCACATTAGGTATTTGAATGTACAGTTACTGTTCCTTGTGGCGAGAAATCAAAAAACAAAACAAAACAAAGATGGACATACTACTGCTGAGTATACTTGGGACCGAATCGAATGATTATTCGATTATTCGAATAAATCATTCGAATGCGAATCACTCGAAAAGTCGAATATTCGAAAATCTGAGATTTCGAATAAAATTCGAAAGTCGAATATTCGAAATTTTCAGTTTTCGAATATATTCGATATTCGAATAATCGAAAATTTCAACCTTCGAATATTATTCGAAAGTCGAATATTCGAAAATTTCAATTTTCGAATATTATTCGAAAGTCGAATATTTGATGGTCATCAATTCGATCATTCGATGGTCATCGAATATTCGAATCATTCGATGAACATCGAATATTCGAATATTCGATAATTTGAATGATGATACCAGAGCCCGGCGCAGACTGTATGGAAGCAAGCTGGATTTGGTTTTTGGGGCGGAAAAGCAAAAGGATATCAAGTTTGTGGCCAAAAATTGCGACGTTTTTCAGTCGGCGTTTCGTCTTTTGAGAGTTTTTTACGTTTACGGCTGACAGTCTGTGACTTCGTTTTTAAGAAGCCTAGAAACGATTTCATGCTGGGCCCTGGATGGTAAGCCTAGCACTCACTGTAGGACTTTTTATCAAGCTGCAACTCTCAATGGGGAGTGTATAGGCGCCGTAAAACCTAACTGCCCGCGTCGTGCCTTGAACACCAGCGTAAGCGAGCGGTCGTCACGGACGAATGTCGGAGTTCACTTTATTCCAAGAAATCTTTCTTTAACTTTCATGTTGTTCTCGTCAATGCAGGGTATATTGACGAAAGCTCTTTTCAAAAGTTTAAAAAAATATGTGCGGAAAGGGTGCGCGCTCACTGTTGCTTGCGAAAGGCCTGTAGCGCTTCGGGACCAAACGTTCTCAGCCGCGTCGCACGTTGGTGTTCAAAGCGACGCGTGGGCGATTGGATTTTACGGGGCCTGTATATTCTTTGTGGTCCTGGCGCAGTAGTCTGTACAGTAATCGTGATGCGCCATTTCTGTTGCAGATGTAGCTGCTATCGATTTTTCGCTATCCAGTGACGCCAGATTTTGATGTTCTACACAGCGTCTATCAGTTCTTCATGAGCGTCATTGAGTAAACTCTGAAATTTAAACTTAGAGTTTAAACGTTTAGATCCACCGTAACACGGCTTTATGACAGCAACAGGGAAAAGTGAAAAATGAGTAAAGGGTATTCGAAAAATCGTGACGATGGCGCGACCGCGCGCGACACGCACGCACCTACCTACACAACCCGCATTTTCTAGGTTTTCTTCTCTCCTTGAATGGTTTTTCTGCTTACGTATGACAGTATTTAGACAGTGGAAGAGACTGAGCTGAGAGTTGAGGTGATGCCGTTTCGTATGAGTGTTTTCTGCACCTGTGGGCTCAAAGACCAGTCAAATCCGTCATTACGATTTTACAAACGGCCTATACCATATTTTTGATCTGCGCACCGACCAACCTCCTAGAACAAGGTTTAACAACGTTTCAAAATTTTGTAGATACCGGGCATTACGATACCCCCCCCCACAAGCCTGCTGAAAGTATGAGCAAAATATACTCCGGAGGACTTTTTTAGCAGCATCTCTTCTTTTGTACTTTATTTCTCTTTCTCTGACCAAACTCAGATTTATCTCTGAGTTCAACGATAACTGTAACGCCCACCGAACTCAGAGTTATCGCAAAGCACAGCTGCGCGTTTGGTGGCACTATTTCTTGTGCAGAACGATTTCGACAATGTTTTCCTACTAGGGATGAATTACCGGTTACGGAGTCTGCCATATATCGCTTTCTAGATTTGGACCAATCAATTGTTGAAGGGGTAAGAAAGGTGCGAGTCAGCTCAGATATAACTCAGAGTCAAGTCAGAGTAACTTTGAATTCCGACCAGATTACTACCGACCCTGACGTCTAGTGCCTTTTCTTCATTCGCATTCGGAAAAGGTGATAGATGTGAACGTAAACGTGAAGATGTTACTGATATCGTCGCACTTACTTCCACTTTACTTCCACTCGACATCGTAAATTGAGGGCGTATTTAAGATAATGCATTAGTGACCGGAAGGATAGTGTTGTGTCAAGAAGTTTGTCGTTTGTTGTAGTGCGAGAAAGGGATATGGTAGAACCAGTCATTGTATAGTAATTATTTCCAGCAACGGTCTAGCTTATCGCATTGCCAACGAGAGGAAGGTTGCTTATTGCCACGAGTGTCGAGTTGAAAGTTGTTGGTAAAGCACTTACACAGTTCAACTAATGTGTATACTATATGTGTATCGTGGAGTTGTCGATGGCAGGGCTAGATGTAGAGAATCCGCGCGACGCGCTGAGATATATGTCATGTACTGCAGAATAGTAGTCGCATAAAAGGGCACTACAAAGACCTACAGTACTTGTAAACTATGCGCTTGGTCATGTTATCATATCACATAGACATTAATTTTTCGAATGAATTTCGAAAATCGAATGATATTCGAAGGTCGAATGATATTCGATATTCGAATATTCGAAATTTCCGATTTTCGAATATCATTCGATAGTCGAATATTCGAAATTTTCCATTTTCGAATATTATTCGATAGTCGAATATTCGAAATTTTTGATTTTCGAATATCCAAAAATCTTACCTGAATTCAAGAAAATTTTTATCCTAACTCTTGGAAGAGAGCTAATAGCTGTTATCATTTTCGATTACATGGGATTTATTCGGGGAGAAAATCGCGGCTTGGTGTGATCACGTTTACCATGTAAGGCCTAAGGCATACTTCACGCGATTGCAGTCGCTGCGCGATCCGTCACTGCCGCGACTCTTCGCAACTGGTCTTTAGCGCGCTTTGCATGGGCCAGACTTAAAGATTTTGCTATAACTTGCTGTGCACTGTGCGCCTATGCACTTATCACCCGCACACGATTGATCTGTAAATATCTGGCAAACTGCCAAGTCGCGTGGATGTAGCGATTTGACGAAATCGCGCGAGGTATGCCTTAGGCCTAAGAGTACCGAAAACTCTAAAAAGCTGATTCTTCAAAGCAGATTAAACTCTCTTATGTTGCAAAAATAATGCTTAACAATGATCAAATTTCAATTCGCAGAAACTTTGAAAGCTTTCATGTTTTTGCTGCGGTTGCGAGTTTCATGACTTTGCCAAAAATCGAGACCATCGAATAAAATTTTTTCATAGCTAAATACAGCAGGTCGGCAGAATCTAAAGATGTTACCGTATAGCCCAAGGTTTTCTCTATTTGCATCATACTTAACCCTTTCGGAAACTTGAAATAAGATTCAAAAATTAGCCAGACATTGAGCAGATAGTATTGACGGGTGAAGAATTTTGGCAGTTCTCAAAAAAGCGTACAGGATTGTGTGTTCGAAAATGTATCCATTAGGAAGACAAGAAAAAGCTGCATTGATTGGATGATGAAATTTATTTAAGTCTTTATCGTGCGTGGTTTTACTGTCGTTTGAAAGACCGACAAAATTTGCTGGACAACCTGGTATTTACGAATATCATGTTATCGCTATTATACTCGATCACGACCCCATTTCTTTTTTGACTTCTCAATACGACCGCCAAGCAGGGTCAAGCGTGCTGATGCGATCCGGGACCCTCATTTACGACCCCCTCCCCCTAAAGGTACCCATCCGTACGCCACCCCCCCCCCCCCCCACCTACCCCTCTCCCCCTCCACTTCCTTTTGCGGTAACCTGCATAAACGAATGTCAATCTCAAGAGATGCCTGCCAATGGACCTCAATCAAAATTATAGGTCAGAGAAAGATAACTACTTAAACTGGGAGATAATGCAAGTAATACTTCACCACTCAAAATACAAATAATTCTACGTAGAGATTGTGTAAGTAAAAGTAGTAAAATAGTAAAAGTAGTAGTAAAATTTTACAAGTTGTCCATGCTTGTTGTATTTGGGAAAATATGAATGGAAAGGACATCATTTGACAAAGAATATCGAATATGATTTGAATGGTATTTAAGCTGCACTTCTTATATATAAAGCTGAATGTCTGTTTGTCTGTATGTATGTATGTATGTTTGTGTGTACGTATGTTCCGAATAGAAAATTCCATTTTTGAACCGACCCGGACCAAACTTGGCACACATACGCTACGGGCCCCGGCGGGTGTCATAGGCTACTTTTCGTCATCGATCGATATCGATTTTATCGATTTTTATCGATTTTTTTGCTGACTTCACCTACGGGGCTGGGAGTTGGCACAGGGGGGTAATCGAGCATGGGGATTCCGAAACAATATTGGTTTTCACGATTATCGATTACTTTTATCGATTTTATCGATTTTTTTGCAAAGTTTGAGCTAGGGGGCTGGGAGTTGGCACAGGGGGGTAATCGAGCATGCTGATATCGATAAAATCGATAAAAGTAATGGACGACCTTGAAAACTATTATTGTATTCGTAATCTGCATGCTCGATTACCCCCCCCCCCCCCTGTGCAAACTCCCAGCCCCGCAGGTCAAACTTTACAAAAAAAATCGATAAAATCGATAAAAGTAATGGACGATCCTGAAAACTAATATTGTGTTCGTAATCAGCATGCTCGATTATCCCCCTGTGCAAAATCCCAGCCTCGCATGTCAAAATTTACAAAAAATCGATAAAATCAATAAAAGTAATCGATAATTCTGAAAACTAATATTGTATTCGGAATCCCCATGCTCACTTCCCCCCCCCCCCTGTGCCAACTCCTAGCCCTGTAGGTGAACTCTGCAAAAAAATCGATAAAAATCGGTAAAATCGACATCGATCGATAACGAAAAGTGGACTGTGACACCCGCCGGGGCCCGAAGTGTATATGCCAAGTTTGGTCCGGATACGGCGGAGCCGGGTAAGCCAGCTAGTTACCTATCTTATATATAAAGCTGAATGTCTGTTTGTATGTCTGTCTGTCTGTATGTCTGTCTGTCTGTACGTATGTTCCGTATAGAAAATTCCATTTCTGAACCGATCCGGACCAAACTTGGCACACATACACTACGGGCCCCGGCGGGTGTCATAGGCTACTTTTCGTCATCGATCGATATCGATTTTATCGATTTTTATCGATTTTTTTGCTGAGTTCACCTACGGGGTTGGGAGTTGGCACAGGGGGGTAATCGAGCATGGGGATTCCGAATACAATATTGGTTTTCGGGATTATCGATTACTTTTATCGATTTTATCGATTTTTTGCAAAGTTTGAGCTAGGGGGCTGGGAGTTGGCACAGGGGGGTAATCGAGCATGCTGATCATCCCCAAGGGGGGTGATCAGCATGCTCGATTACACCCCTGTGCCAAATTCCAGCCCCCTAGCTCAAATTTTCAAAAAATCGATAAAATCGATAAAAGTAATGGACGATCTCGAAAACTAATATTGTGTTCGTAATCAGCATGCTCGATTACCCCCCTGTGCAAACTCCCAGCCCCGCAGGTCAAACTTTACAAAAACGATAAAATCGATAAAAGTAATGGACGATCTCGAAAACTAATATTGTGTTCGTAATCAGCATGCTCGATTACCCCCCTGTGCAAAATCCCAGCCTCGCATGTCAAAATTTACAAAAATCGATAAAATCAATAAAAGTAATCGATAATTCTGAAAACTAATATTGTATTCGGAATCCCCATGCTCACTTCCCCCCCCCCCTGTGCCAACTCCTAGCCCTGTAGGTGAACTCTGCAAAAAAATCGATAAAAATCGGTAAAATCGACATCGATCGATAACGAAAAGTGGACTATGACACCCGCCGGGGCCCGAAGTGTATGTGTGCCAAGTTTGGTCCGGATACGGCGGAGCCGGGTAAGCCAGCTAGTAAAGAATAAATAACAACCAAGAAAAATTCGGCATTACAGAACGGTTCAATTTAGTCATTATAATTGACTATTTTATAACTCCTTTTCTAGTGAAGATTAATAAACTTTCCTGCTGTTTATGAATGTTCGGCATAATCCTTTCATGGTCCAGTGGTACCGAAAGATATAGACTATGTTTCTGAGAATTAGAAGTTTTAGACTTTAAGACACTCCCGTGTTCTATCCCCGTACGCGACAATATTTTTTTGCAGAGATAAAAAACGATATTCAAAGCGTAAAAATTGTTTTCGACTAAAAAACGTAGTTTCTATCTATTGCACAGATTTTCCTGCGAAAAAAACCTTTTAGCGTCTTCCAGAACGATGTCGAAAACGTGAATAAGCACGGTACCTTGAAAATTCGTAACTAAGGTCAGGGAAAGAACGAGAGGCTGTAATGAATAGGCGGTGTAATGTTGTGCCCAGACTATCCATGAAAAAAGCAGCCATTGAGGAGCAATGATCTCAAAAAAATCTAGATGCGACTCTTGCAAATTTGCGATCTTAAAAAGCAAGAGATTTTTAGGCTTGAAATTTTGTAAATCAACGGAGAAGTATCGAAACAGCCTAAAATTTTTATGTTAGAAAGTAGGAGGATGGCCTCGTATTCAGCAAAACTGCAGCGAGCAGGCCTCCGTAGCGGCGAAAAATTAGATGCGACCCAGATACGACCCTCCTTTTTTCATTTTTTGTCACCATTTATAAAATTTTAGAAAAATCCACAGGCTATGAAATATAACCAGATTTTGCACAACTGTAGCAAAGCATTTTCAAAGTACAGGTAAATTGTATGGGCTCTTAAAGAATTAACAAAAAACTTTTAGCAATTATCGATGGTCATCGCTGGTAGAGATGAGCGCTTTGGTCGAGAGAGTGGGACTTCAGTGATGCTTCGGAACCAGAATTTCTAGGCCAATTGGTACATTTAACATTCTTGTCACACATACATGCCTAGTGTTTGAGCTTGTGAAAGTGTTTTTGGAATCTTCGGTCATACTTGTGGCCAACAAGTTCGATCCCTGTCTGCGACACCTTTTTTGCAGGGCAAAAAATACTGTTTTTGAAAAGTAGAGTATGTTTGCGACACTTTTTTAAATTCGGACCACTCTCTCTCTTACGACCCCCCCCCCCCTGCCGGTGCCCCTTTTACGACCCCACGTTGCGACAGTCGCATCACACGCTTGACCCTGCCGCCAAGGCGTGACGCGCCACACCCCACGCTTGACCCTGACTACCATCCTCTTAAACGACTTTTGAATAAAAATGCTTATGTCAAAAATGTTACAAATATTCTTCAGATTACTGAGGAATATTGAATGTGCATTTTATAGTTTATCCTGATTGCTTTTATTACCGAAATTCTGCATGGTGACTGTGGAAGGTACAATACTTTGAATGAATTTAATGGCTACCTTATCGGTATTTCCGGTCATCCAGTGCAAATTTCTAGCAGAAGATAACTTGAATTTTTGACCATGCAGACCTCTGAAAGGCAGTCTCTCACCAAAACTGAGGTTGCGATTTCCACATATTCTACTACACAGGGCCTATTAGTTAGGCCACTGCAACAAATCCTATTCCATTTGACCCCTCTACGCAGAGGAAAATGTTTTCAGAGTGATCCGCACCGAGCGACTTGGTCCGCACTGCAGACTTCTCCGGTTTTCCTACGCAATCCAACGGCTCCTTCCACCTGACCGTCCAAGCGTTGTTTTCTCGAAGAAGAAAAACGAAGTTCTTCAACATTTTATGCGATTTTAAACCTGCATGGAGTTAGGCAGGATCGCTTTGGCTTATGATATGAGACTCGACAACCAAATTTTGGTGAGAAACTGCTTTGACGCGGTATCGTAGTTGCCGTTGTGCACAAGTGGCCGGGGCCAGCGCGGGAGTGCCTCAGTCAAATCAAAACGTACATCGTACGTAACACATCCAGACTGGATAGCTAAATTCGGATTTGACCGAGGCAGTCCCGCGCTGGTCGCGGCCGCTTTTGCACAACGCACGACCACTTCCCAATCAAAAAAAACGTCAGATCCCTATCAACCACACACAAATCACGGCAGCTATGACACTAAAGAGATTAGAAAAAATGGCGGATGCCGTCGTGGTTACACTGATCTGAATCTGATACAGTTAGGTGCTTAGGCCCCGGTCAGACTTCACGCGACTCAATCGTCGCGACTCAATCGCCGACATTTCCATTCATTTTCATTTCACATTCAAGAATTTCGGGCTGAAAAAGTATCACAACCGAAATGAAAGTTGATCAGCATGGAATGATGTTGTAACAGTTGTCTCCTCGCGATTCAGTCGCGACGATTAAATCGCGTGAAGTCTGCCCGGGGCCTTATTATAGAGTGCAAATGCACGCTGCGCCCAAAAGCCACTTCAAAACTTGGCCGAAACCGCCTCCGGGGGTCACCCGTCGCAAGCTCTGATCGGATGATTCAGACCGAGATTTATGAGGATAGGGGCGGTTTGACGAGTCGTATAACTAGTATGTATGTATGAGTCAAGCGAAGGATAGCGAAACTCTGGACGAAAATGCCATACTAATACAACTTTATAGAGACAATAGCATCTGGAAGGGCATCTTGCGACTGGGACTGGCTACGCTTTTGTATTTCTCTTTGGAAGCGTGAGTTTTCATCGTGTTTCATTTGAGTGATCTAACATTTGCCCAAATCGCTACATCTTCTTGTTGAACGCTAGCTCACACTTTTGCTCAAGTCATGATGACCACAGTGCCCGTTTAAACGAGCCCACTGGGTAGGGTCGATATGCGCAAGTGCTGCTCTGGTTTGGCTAACCCACTAATTCTATGCATAACGATCTCGTGATTTAAGCCTAACTAATGTGTTAAGAAACTCATTGGGTTCGTTGATGATTACGGATGAAAACTATTTCAGTCTCAGTCACCTATCAAAGTGGACAGCAAGATGTGATTTGAATATAGAGTATTCGCGTATGCAATGCGAAGAGAAGAGGGGGCGTTGGTCCGGTCTTGACATCTTCGGTCATCCTTTCGCATTGATTTACAGTATACTTCTTATAGCAAAAGAGGTGCGAATTTGAAGCCATGTTTTGGAGCAGTTTAGAATCTTTGCAAATTCGTCATATCTTTCCCCAAGCTAAGCACAAACCTGTCAGGTAGTGCAATTCGAAGATGACAACAGGATACGGAGAAGGCAGGAACAACAGAGGGGTGCTCAATATCCTGCAGGTTGGATACCTGCACTATTCCTAATCAACATTTGGTGGGTGAGTTACTTAGCTTTTTTCGAAGTTGAATTGATGCTTTCTCTTTTTTTTCATTTGAAAGGGTGCTTTAGTTTACGGCAATTATTTGCCGAAGAAGCGTATACCAAAATTTATCTTATTTTCTCGATTTCACCTCTACGATTGCAGTATTTCAGGGTTATCAACTATTCAACTCCTTTTGCTGTCACAGTTTGCCTGATAAGGTAAGAGCAATCTTGTTTTCTTTTTGCGTACAATTTGCATTACAGTACGACTTTTCTCAGAATTCCAACTTCTGAGGGTCAATTTCAGGTTGCCGGTGCTTCGGCTGCTGTCTTGTGCGGGAAGCTCTTGCCTTACCTTTACACATTCGCTCAAAATGTCTTTTTGTGGTTTTTCGGCTGATTGGTCAATCGAAAAATGATGAACACATGCATCCTTTCGTAGGCGATAACTTTTTGACTTTCTATGCATCATGGAGTGCCTTGATTCTACTATTTACCTTCTTGGTTTCTGTTTCGAGTATATTAGCGTTGATTGTGTAATTTGCTCAAAAACTATTTTTGTAGATTTTCAAATTTTCCGGATTTACAGAGTTCATGGACTAATAGATCAAGCATATGGCCACAGTTCAGAAGTTCCTCTGCTAACAACGATTTCGTTCAGTTCCTTCGCTTTGAATTATCTATTCTCGCTTTTTAAGCACTTTGTTATTGAAATAAAGAAGTGGGCTAATTCCTTGCTTGTTGCTAAGCTTAGTCGACAAGAAAGTTGGATTTTGAAGTAGAGGGTTACTTATACTGTTTTATAATTCATGGGTTAATTTTGAAAATTTCGCGAATTATGCCTGAGGAAAGAGGTTTGTAAACTAGTCCGCTACTGCTACATATCATAGAGCACCCATATTTCCTGCTCCTTCCGGCTGTTCTCTCAGACAGCGGATCGGACCCCTCCGCCGGAGAAGTGGCAGGGTCGCGGCGTATCCCCAGCGGTGGGTCTCCCATTTGTCCGGCGGAGCCCTCCCATCTTCTGCTCCGGATACCCCCTATTTTCTGCTCCGGATACCCCCCATTTTCTGCTCCGGATACCCCCCATTTTCTGCTCCGGATACCTCCCATTTCTGCTCCGGACCCCTCCGATTTTCTCCGGCGCGTGTCTTCCAAATTTGGCGGACACGCGCCGCGCAGACCTCTGCGGCGCGGAGTCCGTCAAATCTGGCAGAGTCGCGCCGGAGAAATGGCGGACCTTTGCAGCAGGGCCGGACAAGCCTCCCATTTGCCTGCCAGTGATGCCACCGCGATGGACCGCCCATTTGCCCTTCTCTCATTGGTCAACTGGGTCCGGCGCGACCCTGGCAGTTTCCGAGGGTCCGGCGGAGGGGTCCGATCGATTGTCTGAGCTGTTAAAAATCAGCTCGATAATACACACAGGAAGAGATAGCGCATTGTGCAGAATGGAGGTGCTGAAACGCAGGTCGTAATCACATTACTTAACCAACGTGCCACATTCCAACGCGCACAACTCTACTGGGTCATGCAAGAAAAGAAGCTATAGGATAAGTATAGACTTTAAAGACATCACAGCGCAATTTCGGAGTCAGTTCATATAAGAACTGCAAGAGAGATAGAGGTACATTTCTTGTATTTGATGAGCCATAGACCCCACTTTTCATCAACTTAGCTTCCCGAAATGTGATTTTTATGCTGTTTTCAAACCACCTTGTTGAGTTGATTTGATGACGTTTAAGAAAACTTTTTTGACATGGTCGACTTTACAGATTTGAGTAGATGATGAGCTTATGTCCGCTATCCTCCCTTTGCGAAAATTCAGGGTTATAAGTGTGCAAAAGAAGACATCTTTCCCTCAAAGGGTGGAGTCGCCAAATTCCTTCAAATAGGAGAATTGTCACACAACTCTCAGATATTCTTGGACCGCCGCTGCACACAGTATCCTAACTTCAGATCCTTTCATTCTTGAAAGTGGGGGAGGTTGGCGTAAATATGTGGCTAATCGCTGAACGTTCCTGATACCTAAACTCCACCTTGATTTTGCTCCTTTACAAGACATTCGCCACGCGTCCCCCCCCCCCCTCTAAAACTGATTTCTATTTACCAGTAGTTCAGAAACGCAGATAATTACATTAACAGCAGACAGAGAATGTGATGACGCACAGTATCACCACATTTTCAATTTATTTACTTGATTTGTCGATTTGCAAAAAATAAAGAAGAAAAGGAATTCCTGGAATTGTTTTGAAATTTCATATACACTCAACATATTCAACTGCATACAATCAATAAAGTTGATTTATGATGAGTGAGAAGCCCTTAACCTCTGCTAGAAGTAATACGCAATTTCAGAACCATAGATCTCCGTTGAAAAATAAGCCGACGTCAGAAGAGATTGATCTGGAGTCCAAAATCCAGAGAAAACCCCTTTACTGTTCGTCACCTCTATCCCACTTCATTAATGACCAGTTAACGGCCAACATTCAGCATCAATTAGCGTATAGGATGCCTTCACGAGGACGAGCGCCCCATTATAAGCGAGTCAATTCCACCGTAACCCGCGCGCGACAAATTGCTTGCGACACTTCTGGCGACAGAACGCACCATCAACGCGCGCGGCGCGCCTCCTCAGTGATTATTCTCTGTAATGGTCTCGTGTCCGATATCATGATTACGTTATGAGTGAGCAGAAGGTAAGTGAGAAAATGCTGCGCTGCTCTACCTCTATCAAAAAAGATAGGAAGAATTTGAGTGCCTTCAAGAAGAACTATAAAGGCACGTAACGACTAGGAAGTTACTTCGTTCATAAATTGAAACTAGAAAATGTACCTATCCACAATTTTCAATAGCTGTATAGCCAATTTTTAGACGAATTATTTGCAGTATACATAGCTCCTTTAGACTGCACTCGACAAAAATTTTACTGCTCTCAATTTGTGAAACTCTGAGAAGTCGAAAGCTAATCTCGCCAGGTCTAAATTCACAAATCTTATAGGTTATAGGTGCCGCTAGTTCCCAACATAAGCGAAAGAGGACAGTTTGCGTGGATCACAATATGTTGCGCTGAGCTGGATGAAATCGTAATTTCAGTATAGTCACTATTTTTGTATGAAGGTTGGATAGAGCTGCAGGTGAATAAAAGCGATCATATGAAAGTTACCTAAATTATCGTCGACTTATTTCATGTTAATGAAGACTGCTGCTGCTAATTATCAAATCTGGCTTAAAAAATCCATCCGAAATTTACAAAAATCCGTCTGTTTCATTTAGAGGCCTAAAATCCAAGGCTGACGCGTAGAAGACCATCTTGCTCCCTAGTATTTATATGTGGAAAGTAGACTGGTTATTTTTGCTTAATACGTTTCGGACCGCGAAATCGCGCGCGGCGAAAAAGAGGGCACTTTTAGCGGTTAGCCAACAAAGGGACCTCAATTCGCATACTGTGTGCTACATCTGTAATCAGCATGTCATATAAGATTCATACCCAACGTTCTTAGTGAATTCGAAGTGTTTGAATTTTGTCGCCTGAGAAGGACTTCTGTGCCTTCTTGAAAGATAGGAGCAAGAACTCAGTTTCTAGTAGTATCCAAAAGTACCTATGTTGTGGTACACCAGTATTGAAACTACGGTTATTCGCTTTGATATTGAAGCAAGGAAAAGTTGCGACGTCGCACGCATCGTTCGCGTTGCCGCGCTTAGTTGCAACTGATGTTCGATTTGTGCTCATATCTCCTAAACGAATATTGACGGCACGACTCTACAGAGTCAGCTGAAAAGTAGAAGCTTAGGCCTTTGATTTGATAATCTTGGACTAAAAGAAAACTTCCTGTAAACGTCAAAAAGATCCTTCAAACCGGTCCGAAACGTGTTAAACTATGACAGCTATTAGGTTGGGAATAAAAGAATGTCGTTTTTTGAGGCAATGTCTCAAGACAAACAAGAAAAAATATGTGAGGTAATATTCATTAGAGCTAAGCAAGCTCTACAGAGGACCTTTGCACATTCGAGTATGTGTGATTAGCGCAAAGTTTGAAGCCAAAATATAAGACCCATGGTGCCAAAAATCGGGTCTTCCCCAAAGGATTTTCAAATTACTCACTCAATCCTGCACGTAGCAGGCATATGAACTTATCCATTTGTACACTTCCTTTTTTCACTGTTGAAAATCGAGAAAATGAAGAGCATAAAATGACAAACTCCGCCCCTAGAATCCGGGGTTCTACTCACGCAATTGTGCACTGCGAACTTTTTGAATTTCAAAGATAAAATTTTTCTTTCGCATATGCCGTTCATGGAAGATATCAACTTTACGCGACAAACCCAGAGGAAGCAATAGTCTTTTCTTTCCAGCCTGATGGTGACAGATTTAGGAAGCTTCGCCAAGACTTGCACTCGACATCACAAGTTCATTATAAACATTCTAAATGTGTAAAAACAGCTTTAGTTTTTCTCAAGCAGGAGAACAATATGCGTAAACTGAAAAAATACTCTTCATTCATTAGCCCACGCACGCTTCACTCAGGTCGCCCCGTAAAAAAGTTTGTTATCCTCACGCTTATAATTTAGCTCTGACGGAAACGATGTCGCCGAACCGCGCGTAGGCTAATTTTGATTTATTTCCAACTTCGCTTAGAAGAAAATTTCTAAAAACTGCTCATTTATTCGCTTAGATTATTGATTGCTCGGAAAATATATTGGAAGCAAAGCATAGTATTACTAGGATTAATACGAATGTTGAGATAAATCGATTATATAGATTCCTGGGTCAAAAAAGAGGAAAATGGAAGAAACGTTGGGCCTCTTTTTACGATTAAATCTAACCAGGGATCAATACTCTAATATTAGTTGATAAAAGACATACTATTCTTTAATAAACCTTAACACCGTCAACATGGCAGATTTAACTATCTTTACCAAAAAAACAGCTTGAAAATTTCAACCACAACGTATTGCTTTTACATAATTTACTTTAGCAGTCAATCTATTCGCTTCTCCCTCAAAAAGACTCCACAGTTCTAACGAAGTGCGTAATGCAAACTCTCGCGTTCCCATACTTATCCTAGCAAAGTTCGTTTATTGTACGGAAGCTAGAAGTCAGAGTACTTCCCCAATACAGATGATATGCCGTTAAAAGCCCTCATTAGTGAAATCCCAACGGAGTAAAGATAAATTGGATAATTGACAACGTAAAGGTACGAAACATTATAAGTTTATCACTTGATTTCTACCGTAATGCCCGCGTAAGTGGGAGGAGTTGATCACATACTGAAAAAGTACAAAGAACTTGGTTTAGTAAGCTTGCAGCGATTCTGCAAAATGGCAGCTAACCTCGAGAACGTTACAGAATGAGTACTTGTAAGTCATTAACATTAGTCGAGAAGGCAGAAAATATGAATTTTTGGTGTTCTATTGAACAAAAGCATTAGAAAAAAATTTGATTACAGGCTGAAATTGTGACAAAAGCAAACGTTCTCATCACTGTGTCTGATTTGAATAGCAGCTTATTTGTTGAGTAAAAAGAGATTGTACCATCTAGCTGGATATGCAATCCTTCTTAAAAAAACGTGTGACACTATGGGCATTCTATCTGTTGAACCTAATAAATTTTTTTAGGTATGCAGATTTTTTTTTCAAAGTTTGCTGGAGTAAATGTATATTACATAATTGAGTGAATGCATATTATTTTGTAAACATCATTTAGTAGAAAGAGGTGGCATCTCAAAAATGTATCCACGTCAAAGTTGAGAAAAAAATTTGAGAAACCCAAAAAAATCATCTTGAAAAACAAAACTGTTGAAGAAACAAATGCCTGGAAGAAAGCTCAAGTAATAGTTAAGCTTTAGAACGATTTAGAACGACCAAGTCTGTAGAAATTTTAAATTTCTGACTTTCCGAACTTCATTCATCCCTCAGACTACTATCCAACAACGAAAATCCTATTTTTGACTAGTTTTGTGTACGGGGGCGAGCATTGTTTTTGTGTTCAAGCCAAATTAGCTTTAGTGCATCACCATATGCTCTATCAGACATGCACGCCGTTCTACCTGGAATAATTCGATCAAAGCCGGCATAGGGCCGACTTTATTGGAAGATGTCAACCGAATAAACGAGCGAGAAAAATCTATTTCAAGCTTCTTGTTGAAGAAGAAACACAGTTTTGTTTATTTTGATGGAACTTCATGAGATCCCTCTCATACTGCTAAGAATTGTAGGAAAATCATGAAGAAAATATGAGAAGCAAGTAATGTTTGCACTTGCACGAGAAAATGCCTATGTTCAGCAATTTTCTCCAGATTCTGCAACTTTCCTACCGCCCACACTAAGAAGCCATGATCCATAAATCTATAAGCCCAACAGCACCACCAACATCTCGTCCAACTGGCTCCTCCCCTCGCTATCGTCTCGACCAATCACGCGACGACAACATACAACAAGCCGCACCCCTTTCATGTAAATGCACTCATCTGTCACTAATATATACATACACACAGCAAGCGCACACGGACCCCACAGATGGACAACATCACCGGATTACCGCGAACGGCTAGTGAGTTCTCTTATTTCCTCTTATATGCCCAATCAAAAGACCTTAACCCTCCGAGTTCAATGATTCGATCACAATCGGATAAATACATAATACGAATTTACTAGGAGAAATTTATTGACTAATAGGTGTGCGACTGCTTTTATATTGAATTTGTTATCGTAATTTTATAACTAGATAACCATATTTCACTAGATTAGACCGGCGCACACATCCTGACAACACTGCTTACGCTGTCAAACTTCGGTTGGGCGGTTTTTTATTCCGTAGAAACCACTTCGGGATTTCGTCAAACATGAGCATACTGTCCCATATCTCAATACATTCCTTGATATTTCCAGCCCTGGCTTATTCTTCGACTCTTGGAGCTGTTTTTGATTTCATAATCTTCGCTACTTTCAGTGATCTCACCCTACGACCATCCCATCGAAATCAAGCAGGACTCGTTGGAAAAAAGACATGAAAAGGTAAGGATGACTGGGTTATAGATCCCGTCTGTAGTAAATTCATCCTACTATCATGCCAAGAAGTTGATAACCACACGTGTATATAATAAGAGCTCTACTAATTGCACAAACGCTTTTTGATGAGACAATCAGAAAATTCTGTACTGGCACGCAAAATCCATTAGAAACTTTATGCATGTATCGCAAAAATCTGACAAAGATCAAAAAACTTTGTTCCCCAGGAGACCTATTCCTACGTCTTTTCTAGAAGATAACGACAAAGCGTCGAATTTCTTTTATCACTTCTCTTACAAGAGGAAGATTTATAAGTAGCATATCAGTAGCCTGAACAATGAGTTTGAATCTGCTTATTAGGTGCTGTACGGTTGTTTGAATGGAGTTACGAATTCCTCCTGGCTCAATTTCTGTTGAGCACAAAAATCATCAGCATCTTAGTCTTTTGTCGAATTTTTGTGATTGTGAGACATCTGTCCAAACCCACAGTAGTGTTATTTTTTTAAGCTGCTTCAATGCGTAAATAGCGTTTCAATCAATAGCCGTGACTTCCATTTTCACAACACAGTGTAAAAATTGATGGTGAATACGTTCACGAATCTTATATAAGAGAGCGTAGCGGAAAGTAGATTTGAAATCATTTTCTAGGTATCTAGTGATATAAATCTCATCGTGAATGGTCGTAATCACCTAAGTATCCTTTCCTTGTTAGATAAGATTAACCGAAAAATCTCTCGAGCTTCAGAATGACGTGTTCTTTGGGAGTTTGGATTTGGTGCGATAATTTTCAGTCCAAAACTTCAGTGCACATTGAGATGCGCGTAGCTTCAATCCGGGCAATAGACTACAATTTTAAATAATAGTAATAATAACTTCATAAATTTTTTCCTTCAGAATTCATGAAGGCGAGCAATCTTTGCTAAGCCTTTGAGAATTTCGCTACTGTCACATTCCTCACAATTTATTGATATCATCTTTGCAGTCATGTTCAAAGTCTCGATTTGACCCTTCTTTGCAAAGCTGCATAATGTCCGGTCCTAACCTCAAATCACAATTTATTACCTTTAGAACGAGCAAATGAGTGGATTAGTCCAACAGTGCTTATTCCAGGAATCAAAGAAGCAGCGACGCAACCGCACCACTTTCACTACATTTCAACTGCATGAATTGGAGCAAGCATTTGAACAAAGTCACTATCCCGATGTCTACGCTCGTGAGCAACTCGCTAATAAAGTGAAACTGCCAGAAGTCCGTGTGCAGGTAATAAACAATCAAAACTCTGAAATTTCTTTCCAAGTGTCTTATTTTTGAAGTTAGCAGACATTTGTGACGAAAGCCCAAATTCAGAAATTTCTTGTCTAAGCCATAGGTAATTTTCTCACGAAATTCCTTCACAGCAAATAAACTTGGATTTTTTTGTTTGATGCAAGAGAAGCATGGACATTCCAGCTTCTTCTTCGTTACGTAGAAGTTCACCTTTCAGAACCCAATTTTCTAATTCCTTTAGAAAAAAAACACCAGAAAACTTGTTTTGTTTGGATCAATCTGATGGGAGCAGTAATCTTGAATAAATTTGAGATGATAAAAAAAAGGTTAGGTTCCTAATGGCCTCATCGCTAGCATCTGCGAGTACGCAGTTGAAGCATGGTTATCTTCGCTTTATTTCAATGTGCTCCTCGTTAACTCCGCTTTACCTAATCAACGTCTAATACACCTCTTTATGTGCTAATTCAACTAAAGTCCTCACGTAAATTTATTCGAGAATATCTCTATGCTAGGACAGACTAGTAAATGAACTATCAAAAGGGCGTAGATGCCTTTCCGTCTATGATCAATACCAGCAAGTTTATTTGAAGAATTTTTTGAATTTGGTTCACTACTGTAGTTATTCTCGTGCATGTATGTTACGCGTGATTGAATAGTATTTTGGTGGTGTCCTGCTCAACCCCGTGATCAAAAAACAATCCCCTTTCATCACATGCAAAAGAAAGCCCACCATTTCGAAAATCACTCACTAAAAGGGGGCAAAACATCTGCAGACCCTCTTCTCTTCTTTTTACTAGATTACGGTAGTCCATCACTGTCGCAAGCGCGCGAACACATTCTTTCACACGCTGCGACGTTAATCGCTTAATCACAACAACGTCACAACGCCAACGCGAAGTGCAACGTCGCTAATCCGACAGTAATCCTACAGTAATTCGAGTGCACGTCAGGGTCGTCTTCTAGTGTGTTGCCAACAAAAGACAATGGATCAAATAGTAATGGTTCGCATAGAGATGAAAGACTTTGGAAAGGTGCATAAATAACGGTATTCTTAAAAAAAAGGAGTGAATAGGAAATTCAGTATGGGTATTTAACAGATTTTTCCGCATTCTAAAAACAAAATTAGCTTTTATAAAGATTTTCCACCAAGTTATTGGCTGCTTAGATATTTCTGAATTATATTTTGAAGTCTATGATGATATCTCCAATAAAGTAATTCTACACTCAATCCTGACTAGTTAGCTACTAAATCGACACCACGATTGATTGTAGAGCAATTAACGCAAGCAGATTTGAGTTAGAGCAAGCTCTGCGCAGCACCGGATGTGTGCTGCTCCAATCGCTAATGACCTACTGGGGGTACCGTAAACTGACACCTAAACCTGGCTGGGATTAACGTGCACGTAACAATCAATGGAAACAATTGACAATGCAGATGTGAGTTCAAAGATGTTGTGAACGGGATAGTAGGAATAGGTCAGGTAAATGTACTAGCAAAGATAGGTTCGGAGATATGAAGATAACAGAAAGGGAGAGAAGAAGTAAGAAATTTTTCGATAAGTCTTATCCTCAGTCTCCTAAATCTCCCAGATCCAAGACTTCATTACCAATAAATTATCAAGGTTTGCTTTGCATGGGCGCAAGATAAATGGACAACCCTTGATTTTTTCTCGCTTTATTTTGCACGACTTGAGAGTTTTTGTTCTTACAAATTCGGCAGAACTGATTCCGTAAAATGGTCAACCTGAGCAATGATTTCTTGAAACACTGCGCTGTTTTGCATCCCATTGATCTTGTTTTTAGCAACGATCAATTGTGCCAACACACATGTGTGACTGTGGACCAAAATATGATAAGATCTCTCCTTCACCCTAGCACAGCTTACATGGGACGACACTTGTTTCCGACGTCAATTTGGCATACCTCGATTTTGTCGGTGGATTCAGCTTACAATGTGAAGACAGTAAAAGATATAAAGTAACGAAGCAATGCTGGAAAAAAGTGCAACAGGTTCCACTGAAGAGTATTCGATTCTACTAGAGCGCATCTACATACATTTTCGTAAGAACCGTTGC